>JACXGK010014768.1:0-11197 GCA_016801125.1 Novumbra hubbsi
GTCTTGTCTCTGCGTTCGTTATTGTATTTCTGTTTTGTGTGAGCACGTTTGTGCTAGACGTCATTTCGTTTCACCTTAAGCCTGTATGCATTGCCTATATACACGGCTTCAGTATTTCGACGGGTCCATAGACCGTCAAAGGAATAAATATCCTTACGCCTACCTGCAGTTTGGTCCTCTCATTCACGACACCTGACATACATTCATTGTTTATGCTGCAACTCCCACAGTTCACCATATGCTTACTTTGATAGTTTAACACAAAACTCAGAACAGTTTTGTTTAAAATAAAAAATAAAGATTCTCAAATCTCAGATTAAAAACGTTGCTGTCATGTCAGCAGCAGTTGTTTGGCAGTCTAAATCCTTAAACAGGAAGACCTGACCGGCCAGCCGAACAATAGAAAAATGTATTGGCTGATTTATTTTACCTGCTTGAGGGTATGCTGCAGAGACATTTTGTCTAATCGAGACTCATGGCATAGTAAGGTGGTTAGAACTTGTCCCTTGTTTATTATAGTTCTGCTCTGTTTAAAGGAGCGGAAAGTCTAATATGCTGGGGTCACTATTATAATGCAGGATCCTGCTGATTGCTATGGCAAAGCAGTAGGGAGGGCTGCAAAGTGTTTATGATCAAAGTTATTCACTTCATCCACCAGTTTTATAAGCAAAAAAACTTGTCTTAACTTTGTTATTTCACCTGTATTGTCTCGCAGGGATCACGTGCGAAAGCCCAAATCATACTGGGTGTGACATGCAACCATTAACCTCACTTTCAAATCATTTGTCTGGGTCGGGGCAAGCAGACCCTTACTTCTCCATCAGCAGATCTTGGTGGGCTGCCCTGCGATTTGCAAGCCCACCACCTTGCATGAGGAAGCACGCCCACTTTTAAAAGATTCCCGCTCGACCACTAGCTTTGTCATTTTGGGTTTGATGTCTGCTGTGGCTGGTTCCTCAAACTAACTTTTGGAGGACCAGGGTACTGGAGGTCTCTTTAATGTGGATGAGTGGGGTACATTGATGCTACATGTGGGGGCATATCAAAGAGTTTCACCCTTTCAAAGACAGCAGGAACATTTGGACAGCTTTAGAAGGCTTTCATGACCAGCATCACAGACTTGCCATGCCGGGTCGAACCGAGGAATCACAAACGAACATTTCAGATGAAATACTGTATTTAAATTTGTTTTACTTTCTATTTCAGGCCTTTTTGTCTTAATACAGTTAATTAGTTACATCTATAGACACACCTGCCCAAATATTTTACATAATTCAGATCTATTCATTTTATCTAAAAAAATATTACACTTTTTTTCTCATGAATGTACTTCTTGTCAATCACATATTTAAGTCAGAATGTTCTGTAACTACTCTTTATGAAGTTAACCTGCATCAAAAGACCTAAGAGAATAATGCAGTACAGAAATACAATATATTGAATTGTAATAAAGAATCTCAAGGAAGGATTATAAGAGGATGTGAGAAGCACCAAGTGGACTCTCCTTTCTCTCCAGGGAACACTAGTGGAGCCGGACATTAGGATGAGAACATCACTGTCTAGCCTGGACAGGAGACTGTCACTAGACCACCCACAGATCAAACATGATCATTGGATACAACATGGGAAACTCAACAAACTCTGATGAGGTGATTGGTTAGGGAAGATTTATGCATTTCCTCTGCTTTGGAAGATCTCTTCAGTGGTTGGTTGTGGACATTTGACCGTGTAGTAGGATGTCTCCCAGTCTCTGGCTACCACAAAAGTAATGTAGGGCAAAGCAACAGTACTAAACCCATTTGTGTGTGACCTGGGGATATCTCTGCCTGACTTTCTCACTCTATGCCTAAGTCCTTGTACGTTTGTTTCTCCTCAGACTCAATTCCTCTGCATTCTCCAGGGAATTAATTTTAAAATAAATAGATCATGAATGACTCATTTAATTATTATTAACCTGTCCTTGTCATTCATGGATTTATTTGATAATTCACAGCAAATATAAATCCTTATAAATCATTGTTATAGTACACAATTGTTTCTAATAGATGTGTTGTGCCTGACAGTGACTTGGTTATGTTGTAAATCAAGGTCTCCCTTGTAACTACAGTGGTAAAATTTTAAAAGAAATGTACAAATGCACGTAGGCACACACAAATCAGCACAGCATTCCAGTGTAAAACTCTGTTGCCTTTAGGCTTCACCAATGCTAGAGAAGCTCTTTGATACTTGCTAAAAGGTTTTTCATATTACAGACATTGAGACATCTACTTTTGCAAGACATAGTATCAAAAAACGGTGAAAAATATACATTAAAGAATCCCTTAAGTTTAGTGATCATTTGAAAAGATTCACAATACAATGTTGTGTGTAATTATACACACAAATGCCAATGCTCTGTACTGACACATGTACTTCTATCTATATCTGTTAAGTGCATATTTACTGTCAATACAAAAGTAATTGATCAACAAAATGTAAATGGGTATTGCTTCTTTACTACACAATTGGTGAAGCTAGCAATATTTGTTAGATTGCAATGAATGAAATGCTACTTAAAAAGTAAGTAAAATTATTGAATCAAGCAAAATGTATCTGCAGATCGTGAGAAAAAGGTATTTTATTTCAGAATAATAAAATGTTTAACAATTTCTCAAGTTTGAAAACAAGAATATGAGCTTGTTGGGTTTGAATTATCAGACAATATATTGTTGCTTGTTGTTCGAATGTTGTGTTGTTTCAAGCAATGCTTTCTCATCACATGTTATCTTTGGTGTTATTTGTGCATTTTCTATTCTAATTTCAAGGAAGCATTTGCCAGTTTAACAATAAAAATAATACTATAAATGTTTAAGTTTGTTGACACTGCTTTACGGTAAAGTGTGACAATCACTAGCAACGTGATGGACTTGTAAAGTGACTGGCAGTGGTTTAAATGTACTGTACTTTCGATTTTTGGTCCTCTCTTAATACCTGTAATTGATTGATTAAGGTACTCGACTTCTGGATTCTTTAGAGGTTGCGATTTGGACAATGATACTTTTTGTTGTGAGGCTGAGATGCAAATGACATTACATTCGGCAGAGGTTACACAAGGTCTTTTCCCATACAAGAGGATCTGATTTGTATACATTTGTTGGATTTAAGTGGTTCTGCCTGCGTGGCTCTTTATCCTTAGTATAATTGAATTGCCACTGATTAAATAATGTGTGACATAAGATCAGCTGCCTGTTCCTCGATCCCCTCAACTGAGGGTAAATGGGATTTTCAAACGCAAGTCGATGTGACTTCTGTGTGACCCCTACAAGAAAATCGTTAGTGGGTAATTCATTCATGTAAATACTTGGTTAGTCAGGAAATACTATGCTAGAGAAAATGATTTGATAACCAGTTAATGTAGACGCAAATGTCTTTGCCGGTCGGTTCATGTTATGGACCAGATTTACGCTGCTCAAACAAAGGAAAGGAACATGTAATCATCACAGTGTAATACCAAGTAAATTCAACTTGGGATATCAATCTGTTTAGTTATGAAGCAGTTTTGGTTCAAATTAAAGTCACAACAGATGCACTGAAGAGGCAACAACTCAAAAGCATGGGGGAGATAAAGAGATGGGCCATTACATGAAGGCATTCCCCAGAGAACCCCAGAATTGGCATGTCCGCCAGTGGTGCCCCATTCTCTTTACAGATGAGCACGACTGCAGATCCCCAGGAAACCAACCATTGTTTCATCAGGAGCTTGCCCAGACATTTGTGGGAGTGCATACAGGTAAGTAGGGGCCCCACACACTACAGACTCATATTATTAAATTCACGTAACTTGGAACAGCTTGTGATGATAATTTTTTTATCCAGCCCTCATGTTAACATATCCTATTTGTTGAGGCATGTTCTTGCCTGCTACATCAGCATTGCACAAATGCGATTGTACAAATTCAACTCAAACTGCAAGCATATATTGAATTCAGATTTAAAGCAAGAGCGTTTAAGGCTGAAATGCACACAATGATTCTTTGTCACATGCTTTGAATATAACACGTTTATGACAAGAAGTTCTGTATTTCGAGCTTTGTAAGTGAAAATGTATTCCTGAACCAAGAGAGGGGTTGACATTTGACTTTTGACCGATCAGTTATATTGGCATTGCTACAACTAATACCTTGGCCCTGACTGCCCAGTTTAACCTGGCTGGGGAGCTCAACAGACAAATCTTTCACCCTCATGCTATGATTTTGCTGTAACATGCACCAGTCAACTGTGTGTCCTGATATAGACAGGTTTGTGTCTTGTCTATCAATTACATTTTTACACCTGTTCTTAAATTTAAATGTTACAGCAAAGGCTGAATACTCATGCAAATATATACATTTGCTTGACCTAGATTGAGCCATTTGTCAAAAAAAGAATGAGCAAAACCCGACTCCAAAAAGACTCTTGGCTGTAATTGGCTGTTGACAAATACTTTGCCTCAACCAAATATTGACTATACAGGGTGGCCATGTCTTCCCAATAATGTTCGTTTTCTATTTGTTATTACTGTAGAACAATTTGTAAATGTTATTTTTACCTATTTTTTCATGAATTTCTTTTGTTTTATTCAGTTGCATATCTCCCCACCTGCTCAATCAGTGTCCCACCAACACCTCCAAGGGAAAAAACGGGTAGGTCATCAAACATTTTGGAGCCAGCCAGAAAGGCCTCCCATAGACAGGTTAATAGGGAGTAGGTCCACCCAGAACAGCTCCAAACCTTCTTAGCATGAAGTCATTTGAGGGATGAATTAAATTTTTTTCTTACTCTGTTCTCTAGAACTTCACCCAAATATTCAGTGATAATGGCTGCAATAGTTTGGGCCATAATACAACAATGCAGACAATATTTGGACACAGTGACTCCAATGAGATGGCTATCATTGTTATGCGTTGTGGTGTGTTGGCCTTGGATTCATGTGGTTTCCGACTGAAATAAAATAAATTCCAGCTTTGCAAAGCTCATGACTTAAATGTTTGGTTGAGACTGGGTCACAGCGTTGATTCAATTCTGTGGTAACTTCTAAGGCAGTGCGCTTAGGGCATTACGTCGCTCAATGATGAGGAAGACAGCTCCTTAAGACAGATACTTAACAGAATTCTGTTAAGTGTCCATCTTCCTTTTCGTTCAGCTTTGACTTTCTACTACTGTTCCTCTTTGCCAAGCTATTTGTCCCTATTGATCCCCTGCTGATTTTGTACGTTTGCCCACTTACAAAGAAATTATCAGTCTATAACAGGGGTGGGCAAACTACGGCCCGAGGGCCAAATGCGGCCTGCGAGGCTGTCCCATCCGGCCCACGGAATGTAATAAAATTATTTTGGGGGGAATTAAAAAACCAACTCACCAGGCCATTCTTATGCGTTTTCAGAACAAGTGAGATTTTGAGTACTATAAATATTCAATGAGTCAGTTATTTGGTTTCTAATGAAGATCATCTTTTCATAAAGAATGTTGAGCATTGCTTTTTTGTTAACTTTGCTGATAACTGTAGGAAATTGTATCAAAACTATCAATCATGTTGGAGAAAATCAGCTGATCAAGCAGATGTGGGTGCTTTTTGGTATTTTACTGTACTGTCTATACAAGGTAATCTAAATACTTCCAAATTGATGGAGGCCACTTTCACTCCATCTTTCTGGAGGCTTGTTTGAGTGCTCTAGTTTGGGGTCTTCTTTTATCGTATTATTCCTTTCATGATGTGTGACAGGTCTGGACTACAGGCAGGCCAGTTTAACACAGACACTTTTACTAAAGTAAAAGGCCTTCCCTAACAAATATGTTGTCTGGATCACAGCATATGTTGCTCCAAAACCTGTATATATAGTTCTGCACTAATGGCGCCTTCAAAGATGGGCAAGTCACCCATACCATGTGCACTAATGCACCCCATTCCAACACGGGTGCTGGCTTTTAAACTGTGTGCTGATAACAAGCCTCTTGATTAGTAACCCTTATGTCACGGCGCCTCCTGATGCCGTGCCTTCTCCTGATCACGTCGCACCCCGGCGTTCGACGTCGCTGGCCTTTTAGGTGCCATCGTACTCGTATGTCCTGTTTTCCCATGTCCTGTGAACACACCCTTCCTGATTACCCTGCCAGCTGCATCTAATGTAGTTGGCTACTTAATCCCCTGTGTGTCTTGTCTCTGTGTCCGTGATTGTTTCCTGTTATGTGTATACGGTCGTAGTCAGTTGTACTACACCCTGGTAAATTCCAGTCTGAATAAAGAGCCTTTTGAGCCAACCGCCTGCGCATTGGTCCGCTTCCTGAAACACCTCTGACACCTTAAGGGTTAATAACCCTCTCCTCTTTAGTCTGGAGGATGAGGCGTCCATGATTCCCACAGATCATGTTAAATGTTGAATTTGGGCTGAGGTACGATGACCTGTTCCCTGGTATCAGTGGGAAAATACTTCTAATAAATGTCGTTTGTAGGAACTTCTAGGGGTGCCAATAATCATATTTCTTGTTTCTTGAACAATCTTGAACAATTTTAATTGATTCGAATGTTAGCTTTCTTTAAATTGTGATATCCGGAGTATAACAATGACATTTTATCATAGCCTTCAGCTGTACCAAGTGTGCCAATAATGGTGAAGTTCAGTGTAAACACTGTCTATAATGTTTTGCAAGAAAAACACATTTAGACATTTTAGATTACATGAAACAAGGTAAAATGGATAATTGTTTCAGAGATGTTTGAATGACTTAGTAATTATGTTGTTAGCATAAACCAGGAAACAATGGATAGAATGTCAAGCCTGCAAGAGCCAATTTCATTACAATTATTCGTACAAATGTAAAGGTAGGGTTTAGATTCATGAATGGGCATTAACTGGATGATTTGAATAGTAATTTTTGGCCTAATTGTCCAACACAATGCAACAGCAACAATGACTGACAAAAAACACTAGTACAGGAGGATTTTAAATAGGGAATAAACAAGAAGATAACAAGACACAGGTGAAAGCAAGAGACTGAACAAAGAATCAGGAAAACTAGAAAACCCACATAACATAGAACTGCAAGAAACGGCACAGCACAAGCCGTTAACAATTTCACTCTCGCTGTGACACATCATTCAAAAAGTATGTGTGTTTATCCAGCAGTCGGAATTCAACCGTACACACAAACCTGGGCATTATGTGGGTGTTACTGCTGATGGGAAAGAAAGAAAGCTCATTAAGTTTCTTAGCTCGACACTCGGATGAGATTTTGTCAAATCAGCAGACGGTGGGGAGGCTCTGACGTAGGCAGACACGCTTGTTATCTTTCAATTAAAACCCCAAGGTCTGCGAACATAAGGAGTGTCACACTTCAGACACGACTTGTCCTTTCCATCCCCCGGGTTATGTTACATCATAGCAAAGAGGGACTCCCCAGACAACATTCCCGTATTCTCGTCTCTTCCAATGTTCTCCCTCGCTTTACCTCCTGGTGATGGGTTTCCCAGCCCGAGTCTTGGTCTCTGGGTGCATATGTTATCATTGGACTCCCCTGGATGTTAGGTCCAGATTAAATGGTTTTGCAGATGTTGTATGGTACTCCAAATTGGCCCTTGGTACCAAGGACAGGGGGTTCTGCATGATGGGCAAATGTCCTTTGCTGCATGGTGAAGACAGGCACAATGTGTGGACACGGGTAAGGTGAGGTATTGGTGCAGTGTGTTTTGACTAGTCATTCCTGCTTAGACCCTGTTACTATTTACCACTGCACAATTTAAATACCAAATTTTCCCACATAAAATATGGTTGCTGCGATTCAGAATCGTCATCTTTATTCCCATTTTGATCATTATTGTGCTCTTGGTATTCTTTTTTTTTAGCATTTTGTTTAATGATCCATACCGTCTGTATTCTGTTCATATGACAAAAAACTGTGTTATGATTTCATTAAAAATAAACATAGTTATATCAGTGTCTTTCTCTGGTACCAGTTAATAGAATATCTAAACTATTGAAGACCAAACAAAAAAAGCCACAGGCTTCTAGCCATGGCAAAAGATAGAATGGGATGTGAAGCGACCTTGACAAAGGACTGACCTAGTCTAAGGCAGTTAGACAAGACATCTAAGATGGGACAATATGTGCCCACACATATATGGTCAAGGCTCAGATTTCTTGTTATACACATATAGCAATATGCTTAATTTCTCCATATCTGCATCCTCAGACAGAGAAACATCTAATCCAATCTAATAGCAGATTAAGCCTATATGCAGCATTATGCGTCATGACGGCATTGCCTTTTAAATGGACAGGATAGAGAGGGAGTAAAGAGTAAGCCAGAACAAGTGGGAGGGTGAAATAAGCTAATAATTATGAAACCTAAATGCACCTTTTCTTATTATTGACACAAACTATTGTTTTGAATGGAAAGCCATTTTGTTACGGATATACAGTGGGGAGATCAAGTATTTGATACACTGCCGATTTTGCAGGTTTTCTTAATTAAAAGAATGTAGAGGTCTGTAATTTTTTTCATAGGTACACTTCAACTGTGAGAGACGGAATCTAAAACAAAAATCCAGATATCACATTGTATGATTTTTAAGTAATTAATTTGCATTTTATTGCATGACATAAGTATTTGATACTACTGAGATTATACATTTCCTGTAGTTCTTGACCATATTTGCACACACTGCAGCAGAGATTTGGGCCCACATACATCCTTCAGGTGTCGTGGCTGTCGCTGGGCAATACAGACTTTCTGCTCCCTCCAAAGAATTTCTATTGGGTTCAGGTCTGGAGACTGGCTAGGTTCTCCAGACTTGCCCTGGTTCTCGCTCCTTAGTTGCCCTGGCTGTGTGTTTCGGGTCGTTGTCATGCTGGAAGACCCAGCCACGACCCATCTTCAATGCTCTTACTGAGGGAAGGCCAAGATCTCGCAATACATGGCCCCATCCATCCTCCCCTCAATGCGGTGCAGTCGTCCTGTACCCTTTGCAGATAAGCATCCCCAAAGAATGGTGTTTCCACCTCCATGCTTCACGATTAGGATGGTGTTCTCGGGGTTGTACTCATCCTTCTCCCATTCTTCCTCTGGATCATCCAGATGGTCATTGGCAAACTTCAGACAGGCCTGAACATGCGCTGGCTTGAGCAGGGGGACCTAGCGTGCGCTGCAGGATTTTAATCCATGACGGCGTAGTGTGTTACTAATGGTTTTCTTTGAGACTGTGGTCCCAGCTCTTGTCAGGTCATTGACCAGGTCCTGACGTGTAGTTCTGGGCTGATCCCTCACCTTCCTCATGATCATTGATGCCCCACGAGGTGAGATCCTGCATGGAGTCCCAGACCGAGGGTAATTGACCGTCATCTTAAAAGCATCTTCCATTTTCTAATAATTGCGCCAACAGTTGTTGCCTTCTCACCAAGCTGCTTGCCTATTGTGCTGTAGCCCATCCCAGCCTTGTGCAGGTCTACAATTTTATCCCTAATGTCTTTACACAGCTCTCTGGTCTTGGCCATTGTGGAGAGGTTGGAGTCTGTTTGATTGAGTGTGTGAACAGGTGTCTTTTATACAGGTAACGAGTTCAAACAGGTGCAGTTAATACAGGTAATGAGTGGAGGGCTTCTTAAAGAAAAACTAACAGGTCTGTGAGAGCCGGAATTCTTACTGGTTGGTAGGTGATGAAATACTCATGTCATGCAATAAAATGCAAATTAATAATTAAAGACAAATAAAAATAATTAAAACATAATTACAAGCCATAACTTGTGTATTTACCATAACTTGTGTAGAGAACTATCATCGAGAAAGAAATTACATTATATTAAAATATTAAGTAACAATTGTCCACTTCCTAAGTAAAACTCTCTCACTAATGTTCATGAACATGCTGTTAAAATGGCACATTGTACAGCGCTATCAGGCATTTCAGCACCATGGACAGCAACATCTACCGATAACCCCAGATAAATGATTAATTACACATAAACTGATATATTTATAGAGAAATTAAATAATGAAGGAACTGCTCTATTTTCGGGTATTTGCACATGTAAGGCAAATGTGATTTGTTATTCAGGTAGATTGAAGTGCCGTTACTCATGACTTATAAGTAACAAATAATTGATTGTTACATTTCCTTTCAGGTAATATCTCTGTTCTTTTATCTTACAACATGATTTGGCAATTTTATTGTGATCCACAAACAATATTTTCTAAATATAATGCCATGCTGACAATATTGCCATTAACAGAAATTCTGAGGAGTGGGGTTTAACTAAAACATGCCAGGTTAACTGCAATGTATGTATTATAAATGAGCATTGCAGCATTTCAAAAAAATTGCAGCTAGCTACTTGCTAACATTTGCTGGCTAACTAATGGCTGTGATAGTTAGCATATATTATTACACAGTCTGTGGTTAAGTATTAATTAGTGTGGCACATTTACTCTATCAGCATCTCACATCTACTGAGTGAAAACATACTACCATGGATGGAGGGTGCATGATGAGAAAACACTAGCACACCCCAGAACCTTCAGCTTATAGTGCCAGACCCACCAATACCCAACGCCTTTTATCAGAAGCAGCTGGGGCTTAAAGAGGGGGAAAGGAGCCCTCTGGCTGTATGCTGAGTAACCAAAGGTCTATGTGTTTCTGTCTCCCAGTAGACAGGGACGTTTACACAAAGGTGTGAGAGCAGCTAGACAAGCCTGAAGGTGGCCAAAGCATGAACGAGAGCATGCTCTTGTGCTCAGTCTCTGGCTTCAGGTACTATGTTGTGCCATACGAATTTGCATGTTACTTTGCTGAAAAAATCAAAACTATTAGACTGAACATCTGTACAACACAGTCAAAAAATTACACTGCATCATCACTAAAACCACCAGGACATAATTCAGTTATTATGTCGGTTTTTAATACAATTGATCAAACAACCCTAAAGGAAACCGTTCCTCATCTTAAAGCGTCCACGTGTTGTCTCGACACCCTGCCATCTGACTTTTTTCAAACCATTCTTAACTCTATAATAATGGACCTACAGCAAATAGTTAATAGCTCATTGAAATCAGGAATCTTTCCAAAATGCCTAAAAACAGCTGCCATTAAACCTCTACTAAAAAAGAGAAAACTGGATGTATCTAATTTAAACAACTATAGACCTATTTCAAATCTCCCTTTCATAGCCAAGATCATTGAGAAGGTTGT
>JACXGK010014769.1:0-10000 GCA_016801125.1 Novumbra hubbsi
ATGAGAGGACAAGAGACAATGAGGGTAGGATGAGAGGACAAGAGAGTGGGAGGAGAAGCGCTTGAGGAGAGACGAGGGCTCCGTGGAGGGAGGGGTCATCGGGACGTAGATGTCAAGCGTGTCTCCGCCACCACGAACGTCCCCGGACATCAAAGACAAATGAGAGCCTCCACCCATTCTGCCGCAGAACCTCACAGGGTGCGTCTCTCGCAACAGAAGTTACGTCATAACGTGGCCCAACAAACGCCCAGGACGCCACGACACAGTAGGAAGGACTCTTTTCGGTGCCCCGATTTTCGGTCAGTTTGTCGGCAATGACCCAGCCACCGCCTGATTGGGACGGCGTGTAAATAGAACGGGCGGGGCCAGAGACAGGGGGAAGTGCCGTGTCACTAGGGGTTGTCGTGGGGGGTATCTTTGGTTAGTCTTAGACCCCGTGTTTAGAGGGTAGAGACGAGCGCGTGAGAGTGTGTTTGTTCAATTTGACGTAGGTTGTTAAGATATCAGAACTGATCCAGAGCACACAGGCACATATACATGATACTTATGCTGATCTGAATGACTTGATATTTTGGAGATCTGTGTCCAATCTCATTAGCATTCACTGGGGGCCTGTATTACTTCAAAGGCCAAAGATATCGGGCTGCTAAATATAGAACAAATAAAAGACATACACAAACGCCCACATACACTCTCACACACACACACGGTAATACACAGACACACACACTCAGTGAAACCATCTAATGAGCTGGATTCAACACAGGCAGAGCTGAGTCGTCAACAAAGTGTGTAGCCAAAATACATACAGCTGACAAAGCGGTTTCCATCAGCACGTACAAATCACCGCTTCGTCCAGGATGCTTGTGTGTGTGCTTGTGCGCGCGCGTTCAAGTTTAGGAGAGGCACTTTTTATTCTTTATCATCGCTAAGAATAGCCAAGCCAATCCCCAGAGACTTCAGAGGTCTTCTGGCACCTTGACAAGAAGAGAGGAGCTGTCAATCCTGTTCCCCTCTGTTTGCTTCTCCCCCATTCCCTCTCTGTTTTCAACCACTCTCTTCCTCTCTCTCTCTTTCTCTCTCTCTCTTTTGCTCTATCAGTCACTACATTTCTCTCCCTCGTAAAACCCTTGCTGAGCTGTCTGACCGAGACTGAGCGGTCTGACGACGATGGTTTCTGTGTGTGTGTGTGTGTGTGATGAGGCGGGTATGGTTCACTTCAGAAAGAAGTGATTGCTTTAGTTCTGATGTTTCTGTGTCTGGGTTGAAGGGTGATTGAGTTGTAGTGATGGATGATAAATCAGGGAAACATTTAATCTCACAGCCCCTCGCTCATCCTCTCTTCCACTCTGTCTCTCCCTTACTCTCTCACTGGCTCTCAATTTTAATTTAAAGGTCTTTGTTTACTGGGATGGGAGACGTTTACTTACAATGCCAAAGCAACTGGAAAATTAGAACTAGAAAAGGTGTAATCAATAACAAAAGATAGATAAAGGTATCTGTCTTCTCTATATGGCAGTATTTCTGTTCTGTAAGATAAATGTTACCCATTCCTCGCTTTATTAAAGAGAGAAAGGGGAAAATACAGCGTGCTTGAATCAAACGTAACGTGCCCAGCCCAAGATTTAGACACGCAGACCAGCCCAGAACAGATCTATGTAGGCCAGCTCTACATGCTTATCTACTGTACCACATCTATACCCAACCGTTCATCCCATTTTTCGCATCTGCAAGACTCTCCCTTGGTCTCTCTCCCTCTCTCCACCTCCCCCCTCCTCCCCCCTCCTCTCTGTCTCCCGCCTGCCAAACGTCCTCCTTGAGGAGGCCTTGTTGAAGCTCTTCCCTGCCGATTAGCCGCTGTTGCGTCACCATGGCGGCCAACCCCGCCCCCTTCAGCAACACCAGAACATCGGGTCAGTGTCAGAACCAATCAGAGGGCTTAGCAACACTTCCACCGGGCTGTCGAGAACTTCCATCGTTTTCTTGCCTCCCTCTCGCTTCTCATCCTCATCTCCCTCTCCGTGGCGTTCCACTTCCTGATCCTCTCTCTTTGTCTGGCACGACATCACTCAGGAGCTGTTAAGTCTCTTTGCTGCCTCTGTCTTTGTCAGGCGAGAGGAGTCTCTGTACAACTCAGGTGCCCAGTCTATCACCTTTTCTTTCTATGTTCTCACTCTCGCTCTCTGTCTCTCTTCACCATTGGTTAAGGGTTACTAAGGGACCAGGCGACTGTTCCTAAGAGCGTCACACCATGTCGGAGTGACACACACACACACGTGGGACTACCAGCATACACTCACACACACACACGGCACTTTTCAATCAGCCGCCGCTCCCTCAACAGCAACAGACCACTGAACTTCATTCACCTCAGGAAGCCCCGAGGGAATCCACGAGTTAGACTGAAGCACTTCCTTGAATACAGACACATTTACACCTCCTCCCTCCCTCCTCCTCCCTCCTCGCCCCCTCCGTGGAGAAACATTTCCTCAGAAACAACAATAAACAGCCGGCGCCTGAGTGGGACGGCGTGTAAATCGAACGGGCGGGGCCGGAGACAGGGAGAAGTGGCGTGTTGTTAGCAGGGGTGGATGACTGGTGTTAGCCATAGACCCCGTGGTCGGAGGGTGGTGTCGACGAGCGCTGCGTTTCGTGGTGCACAGGTCGGGTTTAGAGGTGGGCACGAAACGAGATCTCGAGGCACTGCGTAGAATGTTGACATTTCTGAACGAGCACTTTATATTCTACAATGCGGTGTCTTAGTTGGTGCCGTGGTGTTAAAGGCTGCTGCCAAGACAGCTTGGGGTGTACCATCGAAGGCGTTCTTCTGGGCTCAGGTCTGGGATTGGTTTAAAAAATTAAACAACGAACGTGTTTCAACGTCAAGTGCGGTGGCAGTGTCGGAGTTGCCCTCTGGGAGCACGTATGGAGGGAGGTGTGTGTCTACACACACACACAGACAGACTCACACACACTCAGATACACACACCGTGAGACAGACACACACACACATACTCCCTGAGGACACTGTGTCTTTTTCATACACCAAAATAACAAACGATTAATAAAGATCTCTTGAGGTTCTCTTATCATTGATTGCCACTTTGACTATTTTTGGACTCGACGTGTGTGAGTGTAGAAGCATCCCTACGGAGCTCAACTAAACCCCCTCAGGGACACTTCCACAGGCACACGCTCACCATAGTCGGGAACAACAAAAATCAAGGTCATTAAAATATTTGGTTCGCCATTGACTTTGATATTGGGCTCAATCTCTGTCCTGGAAAGATGCAGGACCCCAAAACATTAAAGAAATCCCAGAAAAGCAGCCGTTAGGGTGGAACAGTGTCACCGTTGCGACCCAGCCTCTAGGGGTCACCGTCTGTCATTCAGACCAGCGGTTGGCTGAGTCACGGTGCATTCTGACGGCTCCCTGGTTAATCCCGGTGTTATTACATCAGACATGTCGAAACCTCAATGACAAGTTCACCAGTTTTGTTTAAACACTAACCTTTAACCTCTAAACCCTAACCCCTAACCCTTAAACCAGTCCCAAGCATCAGCCGACCAGTAATAAAAGAAAACTAAGGATCGGTGTACTGGGACGAGGTTCTGTACAGTACATTGAAACAATGCCTCAACTTGACCACATCAGGAGACTCTGAGTGAGCATGTGGAACTGGCCTTGCCAGGTAGAAAAGACTCTGACCGGAGGATAAATTGTGCTGGATTGATCCTGATGGGGGGGGTTTGTCAGCCATTCGTATGTACTGTTTGAGGGACCTCAGATCAACGTTCCAATGGTAGCGCAGACTTTCCCCTTCTCTTTATTCTCTATTTTCTTTTTTTCTATCTCTCTGTATCTCTCTCACACAACACTAGCATCAACAAGATCGCCAGACGTGACACACTCTGAAATTACAGTACGGACAGGCTGCTTGTGTGTGTTTGGTGTGTGTGTGTGTGTTTGGAGCACATGTCTGCCCCCACATACACACACACACAGCTCAATCTGTTCACACTTCTCCTAGGATTCTCAATTACCCACAAGCACCTGTTAGTTCTGCAACGTGTCCTCTATGACCACTTATAAGCCCTCTATGAACACCTTTCTCAGTGCTGGAATTCTCCCTCAACGTTCACATCGCTTCTGTGGTTGGATATTGGTTCCCGATACACTCCGACACCTTTAGACAGTGACCGTAACCTCAACAACTGTGTTCAAAGACAAGAAGGAGCATGAGAGAGAAGGAGCAAGAGAGCGGGAGAGAGATGGAGGGAAAGACATGAGGATAGCGGGGGGAGGAACAAATGAGAGACCTACGGAGAGAAGGGGAGGGTAAGAGGAGAGACCTAGAGAGAAGGGGAGGCCATTATAAGCAGACCTGGCTCACGACAGTGGACCAACTAGACAGGACCAGTTTGTGGGCAGTGTGTGAGGGGGAAACCCAGCTGCACTTCCTAATGCCCAGCCAAATGAATGACCACATTACAGCCACATATTTTCCTCAGATCATACAAACCACAAAGACTGTCACACCCAATCAAACACTGAGAAACGTCATTGTTTGCTAAGCAAAATGCGACAATGTGCAATCCCAGCAACACCATTGGTGACTTGTTTTCATGAGTAAAGGGCAACTAGTGGACCGCAAAAAACATTGTCAACACAAGTTCATATCCGTGTGTTCATTTATTTTACCTTGTCATTCTCTCGTAGTTAGTTTCCCATTTTCACTTCACTGTACATCCATCTATAATATCACATTCAAAATGCCATTATCCTTTTTGGACCCTGTGTGTAATCTCCACTTAAAATTGTTTATATTATCTCGACTGTAGTTATTTGTTATAGCCTTTTTTGTTATCATTATTTTCCACTTCCATTGGCAATGTAAACAAATGTATCCCATGCCAATAAAGCCCTAGAAGTTAATTACATATCAAATGTAATTAAGCAAGAAGCAGAGAGAGAATAGAGAACCTAGTACTACACAAAACCCTCCAGAGTATCCCGATTTTTCAGAGAAGCCTCTGCTCTTTCCTTGGCGCCTCCAGAAGAAGCCAAACCCACAGGGATCACCATCGCCCTGGGTTACAAACACCACAGGGATCACCATCGCCCCGGGTTACAAACACCACAGGGATCACCATCGCCCCGGGTTACAAACACCACAGGGATCAACCATCACCATCGCCATGAGTAAAAAACACTATGGGGCTTACCCATCACCATCGCCCCGGGAGACCAACACCATGGAGATCAACCATCACCATCGCCCCGGGTTGCAAACACCATGGGGATCACCTGTATGGCAACAATAAAACGACAGTGACTCACTGGTTTCTTGGCTGTGGGGTGTTGGATAGGTGCGGATGGTGGAGGATAAAGGTGGGGTAGAGGAAGGTTGACATCTATGTGATGGAGGAGCCACCACTTTTGGACTTTAATCATATATTTCAGAGATAAACGGTCAGTTCTCATGTAGAACAAAGCCTGGTCAGACTTAGTGGACTGCAGAAACTAAAGGATGTGTGAGTCAAGTCTGTGATGGAATAAGTGTCTGACAGACAGACATGCTCTCATCTCGATGCAAATCCATTAAGTCATGAATGTGTGTGTGTGTGGTTGTGAGGGAGTGAAGGGAGATGAAGAGAGTAAGGAGTGAGAGAAAAGTGATAGAAAGAAGTGAAAAAGGAAATATTGAGAAATAGAAAAGAGACAGGAGAGAAAAGGAGCTTTCTGTTCTCTCCCAACGTGATGAAAGCTGCAGTCTTATAGCTCTGGCATTCCCCCTCGCCTGCAGCAACAGTAAGGGTTTGTCCATGGTCCTGAATCAGTATGGTTCTGTCCATGGTCCTGAATCAGTGCGGATGGTCCTGAATCTGTATGGTTCTGTCCATGGTCCTGAATCAGTGCAGTTCTGTCCATGGTCCTGAATCTGTATGGTTCAGTCAATGATCCTGAATCAGTGCAGTTCTGTCTATGGACCTGAGTCGGTGTGGTTCTATTCATGGTCTTGAATTAGTAGTTCTGTCCATGGTCCTGAATCTGTATGGTTCAGTCAATGATCCTGAATCAGTGCAGTTCTGTCTATGGACCTGAGTCGGTGTGGTTCTATTCATGGTCTTGAATTAGTAGTTCTTCAGTCCGGACAACCAACCAGCTGCACAATCGGAGATGCTGTTCCGCCCATAACTGCTCTACTGGACCATGACACAAAGACGATCCGTCAGTCAGCTTGCACTGACGCTGACTTTACCGCTCTTTTCTTCAAGTTGGCACCATTCTCAGTGAGCCTACGTTGCCGCACATGAAAACCCCAGGCTGGCATCGGGCAAGGATGATCATACTGCACCATGCCCAAAGTTATGTAGCTCACTCACTGTGACCGCACGATTGTTCAGTAGAAAGAACACTTACTGAACGGCTTTCCAAAGCACAGCAGGGCCACATCTCTCGCTGTCTGTAGCAGCGACTCGTTTCAGGGATCGGGGCGGTGTGCCTAATAAACTGGCCACTGAGTGTGTGTGAATGCATGTGCGTGTGTGTGTTTGCGAGAGCTTGTCAAAAGGTGTAGAAAGTACGGGGCGAATCCCGAGACCGGTTCATGTGCTGTTACGTAATCCCCGGATCAGTCGGGGGCCACAAGCTGCGAGGTGACGGTGGGAAAACAACGTGTGAATTCAGATCATGCCGTTGTTAGTCAAATCCTTTTCTAGCCGGTGTGAAAGCTCACCGGAGCTCAAAGAACGTTTCGGCTCACCGGCGCCCCCGAGGTGTAGACTGCGATGCCGCGCAATGTCAGGGTTAGATTCTGCTGGGTTTTTTGGGACGAAAGACAAAACATTTCAAACGTGGACCTGTGACATGTAACGTACCAAGTGAAATGCCCCTTTCGGGAACTGTGACTGTGAACTGAATGTTGTGCATTTTCTGTATGGATCAACTGTTGTTCAACAGATCCGCACATGGGAATTATATATTAATAACTAGCCAATGGGCCTTGTTGAACTTTGACGTTACAGAACTGGAACACACCATAGAGTTTACAAATTGAGGAGGATGATATTTATTTATGTTACTGGGCCGAACTAAGCAGCAGAATACACATTAAAGCTGAAAATGTCTCCTTCAGAGGATAATGTCCTTTCCCAGGGTTGGACTGGATTGTCTCCGTCCAAGAAAGAATGTCCTTTTCCAGGTTTGGACTGTTGAATGTTCAGTCAAGCTACTGATATAAATTATGTAGATTATTTGGCCCAGGTCTCTTTCTCAAACATAAAAACATACAAACAGACCCTTTCTCTGTTTTTCTCTCTCTCACAGACAAACACACACAGAGACTCGTTCTCTGTTTCTCCATCTCACACACAAGCTCACACACAGAGCCTCTTTCCCACACACAAACACACACACAGACCCTCTCTCTCCCACACACACACCATAAACTAAGCACATGCCAGTCACGTAGAGCGTGGAGGCAAGTTGAGGGCGAAAGGAATTTGCATAAATATGTATAGAAATGAATTCATGCCAGGACATGAAGGTAACAATGCCATGTGACGTGTGTGTGAGTGTATGATTGCGTGTGTGATTGTGTGTGTGTGTGTGTAGTTTATTGCATACACAGAACTGAAAATGGCTTCCGTCTGTATTTGCCACCATGAAGTGGTAAAAGCTGTCATCTCGATTATTTAAAACTCCGGGACCAGCAAAACATTTTGGAACTAAACTGACTACAGGGAGGAATGGAAAATGGATCATATTAGATTGTGACAAACTAGAAAAGTGGGATAAAAAAGATTAAAAAAAGATAAAAGCTTTGTTGTTCTCCCCATAGTCCATGCTTTTTAGGGCAGTTTTCCCTCTCTCTCTCTCTCTCTCTCTCTCTCTCTCTCTCTCTCTCGCTCTGTGTCTATCTCTCTCGTTCTATCTTTTTCTGTCTCTCTCTCCCTCTCTATCTCTCTCTCTCTCTCCCTGTCTGTCTCTCTCTCTCAGGTAGTCTGCCGATTTAGATCCATTCTGAATTCAAGTTTACTCTGTGGTTTTGTTACATTTCTACAATCATTATTATCATTTTGTTTTTGACAAATTCAGAACTCGAACGATTTTGGTCTGTACATGGAGGATGTTTTTGCCGAGTTTGTTGTGTAAAATGTCCATCGGGTGTTTATCCCATTTGTCTTGAAGTATAATAGGAACCCCACACCATACTGCCAAACAGAGCAATCTCTCTATCTTAACAGACTAACAAGATAGCAAATTCTCACACCTAGCTTGTAGCACGTACGTTAGCATTAGTATTCATTCTGATTAGCATTTATTTTTGCTAGCCTCAGCTAATCAATAACGTTGTTGCCCTTTGCGTTTACACCAAAGCATATTCTAATAGATGAGTTAACAAACAACGTCTCTGCTGTGTGTGTATTACAGATCTCCTCTGATTAATGTTTGGGGATAAACATCTCTTGCCAACTTGTGCAGCTTATGCATTCATCTATTATTTAATTAGCGTATCTTATCCATTTGTCTACCATTGCATTAGCTTAGCTCATGCTTTGTCCATTATTTAATTAGCTTAGCTTATGCATTTGGTCATTCCATTTGTGCATTATGAAATCAAGACACAAGTATTAATGGTGTACTTTGTACCTAGTACCTTGTACGTTTCTGTTTCCAGGTCTGTGAATTCTCCATTCTACCACCATCATAGCCCAGAAATCAGCTACAGAACCAGTATAGCCCAGACTTCAGCTACAGCATTATTATAGGCCAAATATCAACTACAGGACACTTTTAGCCCAGACATCAGCTACAGGACCATTATTAACCTTCTAATTGCATTTACACGGGCTATGCCAGTTATCGTGGTAATTCAAAGGTTGCATGAGAGGGGCTGTGACACGCTCAAGGACTGATGTAGAAAACGACAGCTCCTGCGGTAAATTTCAATTGCAAGCGCTGTTCATAGTTCACTATTAAAACACGGTAAGTTTTAACATACCACTACATCTGATACAGAAGATTGATGATGATCAGTGATGACAAAACGTTGTGAAACAGTGTATTGTGTTATTGAAATGAACTACTGTAAATCACAGGATCTCCAAGGATTAATCGTTTGTATCTTGTGACAGCACAAATGGATGCTTCCATTCAGCAATCAGACACCGTTGCAAATCAACGACTGAGGACAGAACATCCTGATAGGTACTTATGAATAAGCCAAGGTCCACCGCTAAGAAGTAATAATGACACCACCAGCCTTGATGACAGCTTCCCCTCCCGCAGGACCTCCACAGACCCCCGTTGCCGCACAGATGTTTCCTTCCGGAGAGAAGCCCTTCTCCTGCCCAAGGAGCACTACAACCCCCCAACCAAAACGACAATTCCCTTTAAAGATAACTGTGAATGTGTTCTTGAGGTAAATGACACCAGCGTTTATATTTAAAACCTTTTGGCATTCAGGTGTCACATTATCTCACACCAACTAAGAAGTTATATTTCCCGGGCAATGAAATGACACAGCATCACAGGAAGGACTCAGGTACTGGAACGAGCTCCCTGTCCGTAGCCTTTCAGGGAAACCTCTTGTCTAACTCCGCCCACCATGTTTAATTGACCCCTAGGGAGGAGTTATGGGACACCTTTACACATCACGCACACGTCCTGCCTTCCTTTTCCCAGGTCTGTGGTTCTGACAGAAACCAGAAGACCCTCATCCTCTATCTTACCAGCAGCCTCAGGGACAGTCACAGCGGACACTTATGGATCAGAGTGACGTATTACACACACATTGAAGACATATAGGTTGGTCTCAGGCCTCCGCTACAAACTAATCTACAGGGAGCATCATAACTCATTACTTAATATTCCCTTTTTCCCCCCAAAACACCCGCTGACGTAAAAGCAGAGACGTCTTAATGCCGTGTGCCTCACGAATGTGTTCTTTGTTCCTTCAAAGGTCTGATTCCAAGAGCCTGTTGACCTCCTCTG
>JACXGK010014770.1:0-11307 GCA_016801125.1 Novumbra hubbsi
GAGAGAGACAGACAGTGGGACAGAGAGAGACAGACAGTGGGACAGAGAGAGACAGACAGTGGGACAGAGAGAGACAGACAGGGGGACAGAGAGAGACAGACAGGGGGACAGAGAGAGACAGACAGGGGGACAGAGAGAGACAGACAGTGGGGGACAGAGAGAGACACTGGGGGACAGAGAACACAGACTTAGTGCGTGACACTTCCCACTGAATGAGTTTGAAACTGAGCTGCACTTCCTAACCGCCTGTCAAATGCCTGAGCACATAAGAGATACATTACCCCAAATCGCACAGACCCACAAATAATATGTAATCAAATCATCAAAACATTGATAAAACATTGATAAGCAAAATGTTGCAAACTGAAATTACAGTAGAATGATTTCTGTGAGAAAGAAGCAACCAGCGGAGAAAGAAAACATTGTTAAAACACAATAAACAGCTAATAACATAACATTAAAATGTTTTCCTTTTTTTGAAACTTTATAATGTCTAATGCTTAGTTTATCTTTCTTATACTCCACTTGCGTTGGCAAGAGAACATGAGCGTTGGGTTGTGATGCTAAAAATGAGCGTTGGGTTGTGATGCTATGTGTTAAGTTTCAGTTGGGTGAGGCTTAAATATTGGAGATGGCAGTTGTATGCAGTAGAGTTGAGAAATGGACTGTACCAGGTTATTCTATACAGTCTTTGGGTATATGGTCTATTTGACATGTCTTACATTGAGTGGTTTCCTTTTGTAATGTAGGTAACCTGAGATGGATTCAAAAGGGAGTGGAACAGCTGGAAGATGGAGCACAATTGAAAGCTATGATACCTGCTGGTCCTCCATTGTCCACTCTCTCTTATGCTGGAGTCAATGAAACATGACATACCATTAACCACTGTCTGTTTACATGATTGACAGAATTACCTCTCCGCCTCATTGAAGACCAACCACTTAATGTTGTTGGGTTGACCGGACTTACAGGTGTAGTTTGTCTCTGGAAAAGCAGTGTGCGAGGTGCTTGGTGCTATGGTCCAGCTGGGGGATGTTGGGCTGGAACGGCTGGTTCATCTTCCTCCAGAAGTCACTGAGTGTGCCGCTTAATCCACGCTCCTCCTTCACCCTATAACTCTATACACACACACAGACGCTTGTGTCCCACCTTCAGAGAATGACTGACAGGGACATAGAACTTGAAAATGCAATCATATTGTATTGTGATTTTCACTAAGTCACCGAAAGGGGGTAAAGTATGGAATTTCAATTGCAAAAGTTGGGCGCTGCAGCTGACTTTTCACTGGAACAAACAATGGTGTTGAGCACAAAGCAAATGTACGAATAGTACACAATCTAAATGCAAATCACTTTATTGCAGTTACACTTCCCTAAGGCAAAAGTGGAAAATTAAAATGCTTTTAAGGATTGTGTTTCCATTTTTCTGATTTCATTAACATTTGAATTACATTCACCACAAAGTGGGCATGTCTTTAAAAAATAAAATGCCAAATGGCTTTTCTTTAACATGTAAAAATTGACAGCGAATGTGCATACCAGTAAATGCCAATTAAAATGCAAATCACATGATTGCTGGAAGGATGCAGGCAAAAGTAGAAAATAAAAATGCAATGTGGGATTGCATTAACATTTGAATAGTAATTATTTTATTGCTTTTAAATATTGATGGGGGAAAAAGGTACACTTTTCACCCATCCTCTAAATTTCCATTAGTTTGATTTTTTTGCTAAGGTTTTGTTTGTTTTATCATAGAATTATCGTAGGGTTTTTCTGGGGTTAGAGTTCTCGTGGGATTAGGATTGTCATAGGCTACTTTGTTTTTAGTCTGGTTATGCATACTCACCTTTGCACACAGGATGATCACAGAAACAACAGATTTGGGTTCAAATGACAATACATTTGTTCTGTTTATGTTTACTGGCCATCTTGCAACTGAATGCCTTTGCTTACCAGGTCATCTTGGAAAATAACATCTGGTTCTCAAGCGCCCATGATGACTAAAACCAAATATGTAGAAGTGGTGGAAGTCTTACCTTATTAGTGGGGACTTTAATCTTAAGGAACTCAGCTTCCCTGCTCAGAACGGACCATGGGGCATGGAGCCGTGTAAAGCTGGGACCGTATACCCTGATCTGGGGCCGAAAGAATAACCAGCAGTTAACTAGGAACCATACTTTATTACTACAAAAATAAATTCAGATTTTGAAAGGTTACATATATCATTATTAACTCTGAAGGGCTGGCTATATACACCATTATTAACCTTGACGGGCTGGCTATATACACACCATTATTAACCCTGAAGGATTGGCTATATACACCATAATTAACCCTGAAGGGCTGGCTATATACAGTGGGGAGAAGTATTTGATACACTGCCGATTTTGCATGGAGAGGTCTGTAATTTATATCATAGGTAAACTTCAACTGTGAGAGACGGAATCTAAAACAAAAATCCCGAAAATCACATTGTATGATTTTTAAGTAATTAATTAGCATTTTATTGCATGACATAAGTATTTGATACATCAGAAAATCAGAACTTAATATTTGGTACAGAAACCTTTGTTTGCAATTACAGAGATCATACGTTTCCTGTAGTTCTTGACCAGGTTTGACCATAATTATTTGATCACCTACCAACAAGTAAGAATTCCGGCTCTCACAGACCTGTTAGTTTGTCTTTCAGCACTCCTGTTGTCCACTCATTACCTGTATTAACTGCACCTGTTTGAACTCGTTACCTGTATAAAAGACCTGTCCACACAATCAATCAAACAGACTCCAACCTCTCAATGGACAGAGAGCTGTGTAAGGACATCAGGGATAAAATTGTAGACCTGCACAAGGCTGGGATGGGCTACAGGACAATAGGCAAGCAGCTTGGTGAGAAGGCAACAACTGTTGGTGCCATTATTAGAAAATGGAAGAAGTTCAAGATGACAGTCAATCACCCTCGGTCTGGGGCTCCATGCAAGATCTCACCTCGTGGGGCATCAATGATCATGAGGAAGGTGAGGGATCAGCCCAGAACTACACGGCAGGACCTGGTCAATGACCTGAAGAGAGCTGGGACCACAGTCTCAAAGAAAACCATTAGTAACACTACGCCGTCATGGATTAAAATCCTGCAGCGCACTTAAGGCCCCCCTGCTCAAGCCAGCGCATGTCCAGGCCCGTCTGAAGTTTGCCAATGACCATCTGGATGATCCAGTGGAGGAATGGGAGAAGGTCATGTGGTCTGATGAAACAAAAATAGAGCTTTTAGGTCTAAACTCCACTCGCCATGTTTGGAGGAAGAAGAAGGATGAGTACAACTCCAAGAACGCAATCCCAACCGTGAAGCATGGAGGTGGAAACATTATATGTCCCATTTTCTGCAAAGGGGACAGGATGACTGCACGGCATTGAGGGGAGGATGGATGGGGCCATGTAACGCGAGATCTTGGCCAACAACCTCCTTCCCTGAGTAAGAGCATTGAAGATGGGTCGTGGCTGGGTCTTCCAGCATGACAACGACCCAAAACACACAGCCAGGGCAACTAAGGAGTGGCTCCGTATGAAGCATCTCAAGGTCCTGGAGTGACCTAGCCAGTCTCCAGACCTGAATCCAATAGAAAATCTTTGGAGGGAGCTGAAAGTCTGCATTGCCCAGCAACAGCCCCGAAACCTGAAGGATCTGGAGAAGGTCTGTATGGAGGAGTGGGCCAAAATCCCTGCTGCAGTGTGTGCAAACCTTGTCAAGAACTACAGGAAATGTATGATCTCTGTAATTGCAAACAAAGGTTTCTGTACCAAATATTAAGTTCAAATATCAAATGTATCAAATACTTATGTCATGCAAGAAAATGCAAATTAATTACTTAAAAATCATTCAATGTTATTTTTTTATTTTTTCTGACTATATACACCTTTATTAACCCTGACGGGCTGGCTATATACAATATTATTAACCCAGACGGGCTGGCTATATACACCCTGACGGGCAGCCTATCTACACCATTATAAACCCTGACGGGCTGGCTATCTACACCATTATTAACCCTGACGGGCTGGCTATCTACACCATTATTAACCCTGACGGGCTGGCTATATACAATATTATTAACCCAGACGGGCTGGCTATATATACCCTGACGGGCAGCCTATCTACACCATTATAAACCCTGACGGGCTGGCTATCTACACCATTATAAACCCTGACGGGCTGGCTATCTACACCATTATTAACCCTGACGGGCTGGCTATCTACACCATTATTAACCCTGACGGGCTGGCTATCTACACCATTATTAACCCTGACGGGCAGCCTATCTAAAGCAGTATTAAATCTGGAGGACAGGTTACCTACACCCAGGATGCCCCTCTGCCTTCGGTTAGGGTTAAAAAGTCGCAGGCTATCTAGCTAGTCACCTAAGCTTTAGTGGTGATAGTAATTGGGGGGTTTTCTCAGTAAATGTTTTTGTGGTCACTAAAAGCACTCCAACCCTCTATTAACCCTCATAATTAATCCGAAGCACATAATTAGTATAAATCCAAAAATGTGTCAATAACTGTGCTTTTCACATTAAGTAAGCCCTCATTTATATTTGTACTTTGAACCAAACATTTTCTCCACCTGCTTTAGGTGCTAGTGGGTCTGTGCCAACGGGTCTGTGCCAGCGTCCTACTGCACCACTCACAAGCCAGTGCAAGGAAGGGGTTAAATAGGGTGGCCAGGATTTCTTGTACCTACCGGTTAGACTGAATGTTCCTAAGGAAGGAATCAACCTCTCTAATTTACATTTGTTCAGTTACAATCCCATTTCAAAGAATCCTTGCGATCCTATTTCTTGCCATTTGGGAGAGCCAATCTCTTCCATTTGGCAGAAGCTACGGCCTTGGTAAATGCAAGGTCTATTTGGAACAAAAATGTAATCTTGTATGATGTATTTTGTTTATCGCGTAAAATTTCTTGTTTATGTCTGAGACAGGGATTAATGTGGTGAGTTATGTCCTCTTTCTGAACTTTCTCCCAGCGAATGTGACTTCTTTAAATAAATAAAGAGAAGGAAGAGCAGAAAAGTAGATAAAGAGAAGGAAGAGCAGAAAAGTAGATAATGAGAAGGAATAGCACATAATTAGATAAAGAGAAGGAATAGCAGAGGGGTAGTTAAAGAGAGGGAAGAGCAGAGGGGTAGATAAATAGAAGGAAGAGGAGAGGGGTAGATAAAGAGAAGGAAGAGCAGAGGGGTAGATAAAGAGAAGGAAGAGCAGAGGGGTAAAAAAGAGAGGGAAGAGCAGAGGGGTAGATAGAGAAGGAAGAGCAGAGGGGTAGATAGAGAAGAAAGAGCAGAGGGGTAAAAAAGGAGAGGGAAGAGCAGAGGGGTAGTTAAAGTGAAGGAAGAGCAGAGGGGTAGATAAAGAGAAGGAAGAGCAGAGGGGTAAAAAAGAGAGAGGGAAGAGCAGAGCGGTAAATATAGAGAAGGAAGAGCAGAGGGGTAAAAAAAGAGAGGGAAGAGCAGAGGGGTAGTTAAAGAGAAGGAAGAGCAGAGGGGTAGATAAAGAGAAGGAAGAGCAGAGGGGTAGATAAAGAGATGAACAAGAGACAGGAAAAGAAAAGGACTGGCAAAGTCTTTAACATTGGTGTCGTTCTCATCTCCTGAAATGTGAGACAAATGAGGGACAAAAATATCAGCTGAGAGGAAAAGAGGTGGAGAATAAAGTAATCAGTAGAAGATATTTAATTAGCGGCATCTCAAGGGGAGGTGAGAAACTGGGTTGTGAAAGGGGCCTGGGGTGGAGGGAGGAGGGGGTGGGGACATCTTGAGGAAAAGGATAGAAGCCTCGGGTATTCAATAAAACCAGTCAAATTTAACAAACAACAGCTTGATCTTACACTAGATGGACAAGAGTATTGGGCAACACCTCTTAATCATAGAATTCAGGTGTTTCATTCAGTCCCATGGCCACAGGTGTATTAAATCAAGCACCTAGCCATGCAGTCAGCCTTTTCAAACGCTCTCCAACGCTCTGCTGATTCAATAACTGCAGAGTTCCAAACCTCCTCTGGCATTAACATTAGCACCAAAACTGTGCTGGGAGCTTCATGTCATGGGTTTCCATGGTTGAGCAGCTGTATGCAAGCCTTATATCACACAGCACAAAGCCAAGCGTCAGATGGAGTGGAGTTAAGCACAGTGCCACTGGACTCTGGAATAGTTGAAACGTGTTTTGTGGAGTGACGAATCACGCTTCTCTATCTGGCAGTCTGATGGACGAGTTTGGGTTTGGCAAATGCCAGGAGGACATTGCCTGACAGCATTGCACTAACTGCTAATTTTGGTGGAGGGATAATGATATGGGGTTGTTTTTCTGGGGTTGGCCTTGGACAGTTAGTTCCACTGAAGGGGAATGTTAATGCCTCACCCTACCAAGAAAATTCTATGCTTCCAACTGTGCGGGAACCGTTTGGGCCCTTTTCTGTTCCAGCACACAAAGCAAGGTCTAGAAAGGCATGGTTGGATGAGTTTGGTGTGGAAGAACTTGACTGGCCCAAACAGAGCCTGACCTCAACCCTATCAAACACCATGGGGATAAACTAGAACGGAGATTGGGTGCCAGGTCCTCATTCCGGCATCAGTGTTATAGCTGATAAGGGGGGGCCAATTCAATATTAATGCCTGTGGATTTAGAATAGGATGTCATACAAGCTCATGTAGGTGTCCCAATAATTTTGTCCATATTGTGTATATACTCTGTCCTTTGTTCAGAGTCAGTCAGCAGCTATGTGTTGTGTTGAGTTTCCCAATCTCTCACAGTTCAACAGGAGGGATCATCTACAGAGATAATCACTCTCAGTCTAACAGGAGGTATCGTCTCCAGTAATAATCACACCTAGTCCAATGAGAGAACGGGGATCTTCCCATCTGTAATATCCCACAAGCCCCCTCTCCTGTTACCAAGCCAACCAATAAACAATGACGTGTGCTGCCACCCAGTGTTTCTTCATCAAAGGTGGATCTAATGACATCTCATATAACATATTACCAACAGCCTCAGGGACACACGTTTGTTACCAGGAGAGGTACAGAAAACCATTTGACATGTACCTGCTGAAGGAGAAGTCTGCACTTGGTACATCTCTCACCTCTGTATCTCTCTCCATCTCCAGTCCCGCCTCTAACAGCCTGGCCTCAAACTCCTCCCTAATCAACACTTTCTCTCCTTCTGCTGGGTCCCCCTCCAAATACGCCTCCTCCGCACCGGGATCCACACCTACACCCACCTCCCTGTCACCTCCCCCCCGCTGCCCAACTGTACCCCCAGCAGGGTCAGCAGGGGGGAAGCTGCCATTGGAGATCACATTGAGGCGCTGAGGGGGCGGGTGGCTGCTCCCCTTCAAAGAGGTCTGTCTGCAGTGGTGAAACACCAGGACATAGTCCACCTTCTTCCGGCCATCGGAGAAGAACTGACCAGCCATCTGGTCATCCTGGGGGGTCACTGACCCAACACCCCCACCCTAGAGGAGAAAGATAGGAACTGGTCAGTAGTGATCCTAACGTCAATGACAATGCGGAATATGGTTGGCTGAGTTTTTCTTTTTGATGCCCTGCTTGCTTCGAGTTCAAGATGTCCACAGGGGTTTGAAGCCTGCTCTGCCAATCTGTGCTGCACTCATTCTGGCTCAGTAACCCACATCTAACAACCCAAAAGTTCTTGTATTGAACTGTTGGCTGGATCCCGTTATTACTGCTCTATCTTTAAAGCCTTCCAACATAAACATCAAAAAGACCAAACTATGCTGTTTTAGTATAGAAAATGGAGCTTTCAGACTCTGGTTCTCTGGTTTACTGGTATCCAGTGACTTGGGTAAATCTGCACTTAGATTTAAATCACAACATCACTGGAGTAAAAACCAAGATTCTTTACATATTCTAGTACTGCTCTGGGAATTTGAGTTGTTGATTGTGGATGTTGATTGTGGATGAATGTAAACATTGATCTGGGGGCCTGTGATGTGTTTCTGACTCATTAGTATTATTGTTATAGTCGTGTTCGGCAGGGCCTTGTGCAGGAAGTGCAGAGAAGTGCATTCATGTAATGCATTTTGTAGAATTTAAGTAATGAGTTAAGTTATGATTTGCGTTATGGGGCAGAGGGTGTCAGTGGGGGTTGTCTGGTTGAGTATGTTATCATGTTAGGCAGGGCCATGTGGAAAAGGGACTTGAGGAATGAAGGCAAATACTGGTAAGTATATGTATAATTAATTGTTCAACTGAATGTTGAAGCATGTAGCTGTCCAAGAAGTTTAGATTATGCTACATTTGAGTATTGGATTATTTTGTTGTGTGAACTTCAATGGGCATTATAGAATTCTCAATCGATTGTGATACATGGCATAAAGGTTTTGTGATACATAGCATAAAGGTTTTGTGATACATAGCATAAAGGTTTTGTGATACATAGCATAAAGGTTTTGTGATACATAGCATAAAGGTTTGTGTGATACATTTCCATTGCAGGTTCATCATTTGACCTTTTCTGACATTTCTACCAAGATGTGAAAGTAATGTCTGATCTTACTGTTCAACTCTTTTAGGGTGGTTGCGGTGCCTCTTTTGGTCAGATGCTTGTTTTACCCTGCTGTATTATTGTGCCAAGGGAGTAGGGTCAGTCCTCTTCGGGAATACAAGGAATGAGCTCACTAACTTTCCGTGTGTCATACTCCGTTTAAACTGAAGACGAGCCTTTTGTCCACAACACAGGATTACCAGGCCTGAATGACTCATAGCTGTCTTAGTCCACCTGGTAATGCAGACTCGGGACGATACCAGTGTCAGCTGCATGACAATTATTACAATTACATACACATCTCCATTCCGTAATTTTGCTTTTTCGCTGAGATAGAACATACATTTTTCATCTGTGATGTAGCTGCAGCTTCACACAGTTCAACACTGACAACAATGAAATTTAAGAACCTAAACACACTTTCCTTCCTCAGTCTTGAAATATGGTTCGATACATAATTTAACAGTGCATTTAAAATGTAATTAAGATCCAAAAGTGTGTAACACACTTATAAATAACTAGTAAACAGATTGTTGTGTAGCTGTGGGTCAATGGTGACCATCCCTCAATGCAATTCTGATAGAAACCAGGGTTGAACATCACCTCCACCCTTGTCAGACGCCCTGTCTCTCAGTCAAAAAATAAAACTTGTAAAATACCAAAAAAAAGTGAGTGTACAACCTTTTGTTTTTTTTAATTCTGTTGCCACTCTACAAGACACCAAAATGGCACCCATCACTCTTTAGAGGCAATGTTTTCAAACACAAAAAGAAGTCGTTTGGTTATTCGTGCATTCGGGCCCATCCCATTCTAACCTTTTGTATTCATGATACCTGAGGAGTTAGCTTTGTGATTTTCTTTGAAAATATGATCTTATGTTGATTTCCAGCTCTCCCTGTCCTCTGATTGAATAACTACTAATAATATTTGTCAATGAGGGTACATCAGTTTAACAATATTTGAACATCTAAAGGCCAGTGTAATAAACAATGAAGCCAGTCCTACTGCTCCATTGTGTTTTTAAACCTTCAGGGACAAAAGACATCTGATACAACGATTGGTTTAAATGCCCACTAATGGCTTGATGCAACAATGCCTATTGAAAGACAGATTGCATATTGTCATGTCAGTGGTTATTTGCTCATGAAAACAATAACATTTGTAAAAACATAGCAAGAATGCATTATGTAGTCCAAAAGGTAATTGATATCTTGTAAAATGTCTAGTAAAAACGTCACACAGACATTTGAAGACAGAACACTCAGTGAATATCCCAAAAAGCTATGAGTATTTGACAAACAGTACCTACAAGTTAGGTCCAAGAGGGACAAAAGAAAATCCAGTGAGGTGCAATCTTACAAGAAAGGAAAAAATTTAAATACATTTCATAAGGGGCTTGACTAAATCTTTTTTCAACCTTCATCACAAAAACAGTGCTAGCACCAATAATTACCACAGCATGGTGTCAAAGGGTTTTCACATTACTAAACTTGTGCAACTTATAATGGCCTGGGAAAAGGGTTATGGCCTGACTATAGACAGATATAAATGGTTATGGTCTGACTATAGACATATAAATGGTTATGGTCTGACAATAGATAGAAATAAATGGTTATGGTCTGACTATTGACAGATATAAATGGTTATGGTCTGACAATAAACAGAAATAAATGGTTATGTGAGTCATTTAAATACAACCAGTTTGCCATTGATGTCCTCTCCGGTCACTACTTAATGCTGGCACACCTGTTTACCAGGGTGTTCAGTCTTTGGTCTGTGTTGAATATCCCAGTCAATGTATTGATGATATGCCCTGCTCCAAGGAAGTTGTGAAACATTTACAGGCCAAGAAATTGCAAGATACAGCATTCCATCTATTCTGAGGTAAAGCATTTGCTAGTGAAAACATGGCTATAGTGCCGGGGAGGGCAAACTTTTTGGCTCGGGGGCCACATCAGGATTTTGAAATTAAATGAAGGGCCACATTTGTTTTTGTAATTTGTTAATCATGAATGATTTGCAGCCCACAAAAGTGCAAAAGTTAAAACATACAGTACATATGTACAGTAGATCCCTTATAATGTGTAAACAGTTTAAATTCTGAGTCAGATGTATAAGAATGGTCTGGTGAGTTGTTTTTATTTATCCCTCAAAAAATGTTATGAACTTCTGCGGGCCGGATGGAACAGCCAGACGGGGCGCATTTGGTCCTCGGGCCATAGTTTGCCCACCCCTGCTGTAGTGGATCATACTTAGTCTAATGATTGATTGATAGGCCAATATTAGACCATACTGAACACTAATAGATGTGACACAAACATTCTACACCTATGGGTCACTGATAGAGAAACGAAGAGGGACTACTGATAATCAAATATGCATTATTATGAGGATTATGTATGATTTAGTCAACATTCTACAAAGAATCAGTACCAGTAAAAATATCAATATCTCAACCTGCACCAAAATTAAGAGAGATAAATGTACGGGCTACACACGCAGAGAGATAAATGTAAGGGCTACACACCCAGAGAGATAAATGTACGGGCTACACACCCAAAGAGATAAATGTACGGGCTACATACCCAGAGAGATAAATGTAAGGGCTACACACCCAGAGAGATAAATGTACGGGCTACACACCCATAGAGATAAATGTACGGGCTACACACCCAGAGAGATAAATGTACGGACTTCACACCCAGAGAGATAAATGTACGGGCTACACACCCAGAGAGATAAATGTACGGGC
>JACXGK010014771.1:0-11227 GCA_016801125.1 Novumbra hubbsi
ATCCTATATCCAACCACAGACACAGATCTCTCTGAGGCCTTCACACCCATCCTATATCCAACCACAGACACAGATCTCTCTGAGGCCTTCACACCCATCCTATATCCAACCACAGACACAGATCTCTCTGAGGCCTTCACACCCATCCTATATCCAACCACAGACACAGATCTCTCTGAGGCCTTCACACCCATCCTATGTATGTTATTCCCATTAAGCAGGAAATGTCCCATCTAAAATCATCCATAGTATCTTTCTAACTACTCATTCATCTGTGTGGGTCTCTATCTCTCCCTCTCTCTCTGTCTCTCTCCCTCCCTCTCTCTCTCTCTCTCTCTGTCTCTCTCCCTCTCTCTCCCTCTCTCTCTGTCTGTCTCTCTCCCTCTCTCTCTCTCTGTCTCTCTCTGTCTCTCTCTCTCTCCCTCCCTCTCTCTCTGTCTCTCTCTCTCTCTCTCTCTGTCTGTCTCTCCCTCTCTCTCAATTCAATTCAATTCAATTCAGCTTTATTAGCATGACAGTTATTACAACAATATTGCCAAAGCTAGGTGTACAATAGTGTACAATAGTCTCTCTCTTTCTTCTTCCTATTGTTCTCTCTTTAATCCTGTAGTACCTAAACTTCACCCTGTAGAATCTAAAAACAATAACTGGCCTGTGTTTAAAAGAAGGAAACATATAGTGTGATTCAAGAGGCCTGGCAGTTTCTGACCAATTCTAAAACACTGGTGACAAAATCTCTCTAAAAACCAACAGACCTTTAAAACAATCACAAACCTTCATGATGTAAACTTTATAATAATAATCAACATACAACAGGACAGCAAACAGACAAGCAGAAGATTAGCTAATTAGCATAGAACAATAAAGTAAGTGACTTCGAAAGCAGTATATAGACTGTAAAGGCATGAAGGAAAAACAGGTTCTGTCTGAAACACACCCTACAGAGTGCACTGAATAACTGTAAAAATGTAGAAAAAATGTATAGCTGTAAGAATTTATAGCTGTATGAATGTATTGCTGTATGAATGTCTAACAGTAAAGCTGTAAGAAAATATAGCAGTATAAATGTATAATGAATGTATAACCATATAGCTGTATGAATAAATAGCTACAAAAATGTATAGCTGTATAACTGTCTGAATCTATAGCTGTGTAAGTGTATAGCTTTGTGAATTCATAACTGTATAGCTGCTTAGCTGTATGAATGTATAGCTGTATACAACCCCTAAAAGAAGGGTTTTGTATTAAGTTGTTGTTCTTAATTCTGTAATGTATTACTTTTGCTTTTAAACCCACAATACTGCAGTAGGTGTTATTTTGCCTAATATTTATATGATGATGCCAGCATACCTAATGCTCCAGTTGGCCAGTTATGGTGTCTGATTAGATGAAGGAACAGATAAGGCAGTTTTCACTGTCTAAAATTAGACAGCCAAGTAAAGTGCTTAAAACCTGACATTGTGTACGCTATACATTAGCTGATGTCTTTGGGCACTGTTTTGTGCAATAATTCCACATTGTCACGTCCAGTAATAATATGAAAAGGTCAGGGGTAAGAGATTAGTCTATTAGGATACAGGATGTTATGGCCTTTCCTTCATTTTCTGCCATTTTATTGTTGTTGAAATAATTGCCCAAATGTTTCTCTACTGCAACAGACCCAATTTAATAAAAAGCCCGGACCTTCACGGGAAGCGCACAATACTGTACAGACCACCAAAAACCTTGCACTTAGAAGCTACACTTACCCACAAAGTACCTCAAAACGTTGTTGCTTATTCTTGGTGTTTCCGCATTCTCTGGCTACCAGACTACAGTCCATAAACACATACAACTGATTAGAGACGGTTTTGCTGTACTTTGCACCAAATATTCCTTAAAATGCCAACACATCAGTTCCCCAAAAATCATTTCCTGATTTCTACGTCACTACTACAAATAAAGCAGACGTGCAATCTACTTGTCCAATCAAAGAGGAGCATCTGAAGTATCGCCCAATAATCAAGTGGAAGGCGAGGCTTGCAGATGAAAACAATCGGCGCAGAAATGTGAGGGGAAAATCAATCTATGTTGCAGTATTAATGTTTAATTATTTTCAGAAATGTGTTTATACACTTTAAAAAATGCACAAATATAAACGACATTCAGATTACACAGTTATGTCTTCATATAACCAAGTTCACAAATTAAGTTGAAAAAAACCATACCATCTCACAATAAATAACGAAAGGGTGATTTTAAAGAATCTGCATTCGTCACACTGCTTCTAAAAGCAGAGGTTTTCATAGCAATTGTATAAACAATCTAACAATTAACGTTCAGGCCTGTATCTATTTTATTTTTGTCTTTTATCATACGCTCTTATCCAGTCTGGAGCTTAACGCGTGCGTTGCTCAAAGTCACGCTGACATGTAATTTTTGTGAGACAACAACCAACCACTTTTTATTTGATGGCTCAACACTGATTCATTTCAGAATAATTTAAATGTATATCTTTTTTTATATAATTTCGCTACTACGAAGTTTAATGGTTGGGAATCTCGTCGTTATGTGCAGTAAAACAACATGGAATCAATGACTATAAAACTATTTAAACACGTAATACTTTCATTCTGCCTCACTAAAAACAAAACACTTTTTCCACTGCTTATAATGCAAACAGTGCGTTTGTGATGGAGGGCCCCTACATCACATGTGTTGGTGGTGGATAGCCCCCTACATCACATGTGTCTGTGATGGATAGCCCCCTATATTACATGTGTTTGTGATGGATAGCCCCCTACATCACATTAATTTGTGGTGGATAGCCCCCTACATCAATTGTGATAGATAGCCCCCTGCATTACATGTTATAGATAGCTCCCTACATCACATGTGTTTGTGATGGATAGCCCCCTACATCACATGTTTTTGCTGGAATTGACATCAAATACTCAATAAGCAACAGCAAATTAAGAATAATATTGACCTTATTCACATAGACCTTCTGAGCCTCACTAGAAAGCCCAAACAGAAATTCAATCCATACATTTCTGTCCTCCTTTGTTTCATCCTAACAGCCATTTACATGTCTCTTTGTTTACCATGTTTGCAAAATCCACTGTAATTGCGCCTGGCCTCATTGCTGCCTGGGGCTCCATGTGAATAACAGAGACAGAGGATTGCCACTGTGCTCGGGACTTATTGAAGTTTAAGCTCGCGTCCCAAACGGGACCCTAGTCTCTATTGGCCCCCTGGTGGAATGCCGCGCGCTGCCGGGGGAATGGGGTGGCATTTGGAACGCGGTTTGAAATGATTATCTGCTCTCCCACGGGCCGGCCATTATGCACGCTGTGCAGTGGTAACTAACAGATTTAATCTCCTCATAATGTGTCTGGGTAATGCATTACTTACTGTGGGCTCCGACATTGATATCGAGCACTTTGACATCGCTTCAGACGGGAGCACCGCTGGTTGTGTGCAGTGGATGACAGTTGTCAACGCCGGGGCAATTTGTTCCCGTTCTGTGAAAGCGTCCTTAGAGGGGATGTGTGCCGTGTAATTAGGAACTAAAAGGGTTTTCTTGTGATGCGCCCGTGCCACCTAAATCACCCGGACTGAGGCACTATAATCTGTTGTGTTGTGTGGTGACCTATGGGATTAGACCCTCCTGAGCTTTAGGTTTGAATTCAGGATTCTGGATGTACATTATGCATTACACCATTATCTAGTGCATGCTGTATGAATATTCATATAGATATATATCCACACACATCTGCCCATCAGGGCCTATCCACAGTCCCTTTCCGGACAGTTTGGTCCAATGTCTTCAACCTACGGTGCCCAGCCTGCCGCCACCCCACCAGACATTCAAGTTGGGCCCGGAATTTCCCCTTACACGGGACTGTGTGGTTGTGTGAGACACTGAGTGACACGCTGAGCGACACGCCGGGTGACACACCGAGTGACACGCCAAGTGACACGCCTAGTGACACGCCGAGTGACACGCCGAGGGACTTGCCGAGTGACACATCGAGTGACACCGAGTGACACACCGAGGGAACACACCGAGTGACACACCGAGTGACACACCGAGGGAACACACCGAATGACACACTGTGCTTGAAGTGGTGACGCTGCTGTTGGAGAACATTAAGGGGGCGGGACGCACGGTTTAAACTGAGTAGACTTTTGTAACACAACGAGTGTCGGTAATGAGATGTAATAACGAGATGTGACCGGAGAGAAAATAACACGGGTGGAACTTCAACAATGAGATGAGCAGAGGGGCTGTTGCTGTGCGCAGTGCTGCCGTGGCTGGACGCGGTGAGCCTCGTGTCGCTGGTCTCTGGGGAACAGGTGGCCCGTTGCTGGTGACAACAGCACAGGGAAAGACATTGCCCAGCTGGCAGGCTTGTTTTTTGCTTATGATGGACCTGTACTGCCCTTCACCGGCCCAACAAGGATTCTGGGAAAACTGCGTGACTGGGATGGGAGGGGTCATGGTGATCTTGTCTGACCACTTTCTGGCTCATTAGTCATCAGGCACCTCTGTCAAAGGCAGGTTGCAGTCAGTGAGACTTTCTGCCTGGGAAAAAAGTGTTGAAGTTGAGAACCATATTTAAATATCTATGTGATCTTAATCTAATGTGAAAAGAAAAGCACGTCTAACTAATCTACTATTTACATTGAAATGCCTGCCCCAAAACACGTGTTACCGCAACAGAAATAGGTCAAACATTTTATTCTTTCTTCTCAAAATTGAATTGGGATGTGTCACAGGCCATGTAGGCGTGGCCCTGTCACTATTAAAGGTGTCGATATGTGGTGTGGAGGCGGTCCTATAACTGGATATGTGGTGTGGAGGCGGTCCTATAACTGGATATGTGGTGTGGAGGCGGTCCTATAACTCCAAAATGGCCTCATAACTCAATCTGACAGGCTCACTGTCTTACATTTCCGTCTGTGTAAAGAGATGAGTGTCACATGGCCCTGGTTTCCCAGATGGGATTGAGCCACTGTCACAATGGCAGCTCAAGCATTGAATGTATTTTATTGTCCTTTAATCTCCACAAATTCCTTTTATTCTGCCTCACACGCATACACACACAGTCACACACACACACAGTCACACACACACACAGTCACACTGCCCCCTATTCATGTCTAACCCCAACAGTCTTTAATAATCACCACGCCACAACACATTTTCTGTATATACATCTCTTTCCGTGGCCTTATGTGTGTGTGCCCACACAGGAGTGTGTGTGGGTATCCATGTGTGTGTGTGTCTTCCCACAGTAGTTTGTCTGAGGTGAATCCTACTCCTTCAGTATCTCTGAGCTCCAGAAGCCTTCCTCACCGCCAGTACTGTGTATTATTAGCTCTGATAAGGCAGGGAAATGAATTCAGCTTCATGGGATGCAGCCAGTTAGAACAGCAGCCTCCTTTCCTGGAGGAAATACAGCGGACGTGAAAAGGAGATAAGATAGGGTTTGCGTCCCAAATTGCAGCACATTTCTTTCCTAGTGCACTACTTATGACCAGTGCCCAGGTATGGCTCTCTCTTCCTGTGGGACTGGGTCAAACATCTTGTGTATTGGGGAATGCTTCCCTCTTCCCTCTTCCCTCCAGTCCGTATCATGTGGTATCAGTGGACAAGATGGCTCCCTTATCACCTAAGGAAAGACCAAGATCTAACTTAATCCACCAATGAATAGTAACACTGTGTGACTGGTTATACGGTGTGAATGGTAACACTGTGAATGGTAACACACTGTGAATGACAGCAATGTGTGAATGGTAGCACTGTGCGAATGGTAACACAGTGTGAATGGTAACACTGTGAATGGAAACACCGCGAATAGTAACACACTGTGAATGGTAACAATGTGTGAATAGTAACACTGTGAATGGTAACACTGTGAATAGTAACACACTGTGAATGGTAACAATGTGCGAATAGTAACACTGTGAATGGTAACACTGTGAATGGTAACAATGTGCGAATGGTAACACTGTGAATGGTAACACTGTGAATGGTAACACTCGCTATCTGGTAAAACGGTGATAGTGGTTACGTACCTGATGTAGCTCATGAAGGAGACAATAATGAGCTGATCATTTGAATCAGGTGTGACAGAGCAGGGAGATATCTAAACCATGCAGGGTGGGGGGGCCCCAGGACAGGGTGGAAAAACACTGGTGTAGTCCATCAGTCTGTCCATCAGTCTTCTAGTCCATCAGCCAGTCCATCTTAACATTCTCTAAACATTATGACCTGTACTGCTCACACAATGACAAAACAACTTTATTGGCAAATTAGTGACTCAATAACTAGGTTTTGAAGTATGAATTAGGTGTTTTGGGTGAGTTATTACACTTTGCAGACATGCCATAGCGTTGTGATGTCCCATGAAACACTTGATTGAACCTACTGCTTGGAGACTGTTCCGAAAAATATGTTGAGCTTATTCATATTATATTTTTGCTTAGCTTTCATCTTCACTCCATACCAAACACTTTGACTACTTTGTCTCTTACCTTCATCATTTCAATGTCACATGGTTTGAGACACAAGCACACTGCGGCCACATGATGGCTGACTCTGACTGTCATGGCTCAGAGAGAGACGTTACTCTTTCAGACCTCCAGGATCTCCACTCGACTCTTGTTTTGGAATTCACTGCCCTCATAGTTGTACAGCTGAGGTCGTTTATTAAGTCAGCTTTGGCACCCTGCTATTGAGTCAGCTTTAGTACCTGCTATTGAGTCAGCTTTGGCACCTGCTATTGAGTCAGCTTTGGCTCCTGCTATTGAGTCAGCCTTAGTACCTGCTATTGAGTCAGCTTTAGTACCTGCTATTGAGTCAGCTTCAGGGCCTGATATTGAGTCAGCTTTGGAGCCTGCTATTGAGTCAGCTTTAGTACCTGCTATTGAGTCAGCTTTGGGGCCTGATATTGAGTCAGCTTTGGGGCCTAATATTGAGTCAGCTTTGGGGCCTGATATTGAGGCGGCTCTGATGTCTTTCTTATCTGCTCTGGATGGCAGTGGCAGGTCCAGCGCATGGACGCTTTCAAACATGACCTTAGTGGCTACAGCGACTGCATTGTGTTCTTCTAGGAATCAGTTGCTGGACTGGCATCTGAGAAGCAAACTGGCGGACAAGACCGATGACCCTTTGAGTGATGGGGATTCTACAGAAGTTGGAAGGCTTCATTCAATGAAGAATTTTTGGGTGTTCCACTCTCGTTCCTGTTCACCCATAACGGAACAATGCAGGTGTTTCTTGAGCAAGAGACTCATTTAGGCACTAAGAATCACTCATGGCTGCCAAACTTCAGGTTTTGTCAGGTCTTCTATTCACGTTTTAACTCCAAGGTCAGAGGAGTTGCCAATTTGATTGGACAGTTTTGGTCAATGTGTACGCTTAATGTTTACTTACAACTTTGATAGTGTTGAATCTGCCTGCGGGCAGTTGGGAAAAATCTCTTCTCTAAACACATCTGTTAATATTCTTCTCAAGCTTCCAGCATTGCTCCTTACTAACTACTTTATTGATTCTATTTATTAGCCCGGCAGAGTGTGTGTTTGTATGTCTTAGTGTGTGTGTTCTCTCACAGAAAGTTTGCCAAGTGGAGCCTGAATGAACTGAACATCTTCATCTCTATGGTCAAGCTAACCAATATAAAAGTTCTAGTATTACATACTATATTAGATACAGTGTATGGGCTAATGAACTAGTAGCATCTAATTTTTTTTTGTGGTCAATCTCAATTAGATTTTTCAAAACATGTCTTCATGCAATGTCCACCTTAACAAAGATTGTTGGAATACAATAATGGATCCCGTGATTTCAATCAGTGATACAGCTGCCTAATCAGGGCTGAAATGTAGATATCACTGATTGGTTTATTTAGTTCTATTGTGCTGTGCAGTCAGTTAGTATTCTTTTATAATGCATCCCAAGGCACATCTGTATATGTTAGTCTGTCTGCCTTTCTTTGTCTGTTTCAATATAAAATGTAAAATTAAAGGGCTATACTGCCCGCGAAACACGTGTTAACATTGCCAAAGCAACTGGAAAATGTAAGAAACTCACTTGCCTCTCAGGTTCTGACAAATGACAAGCGACTTGCAGGCCTCTGAGGTTCTGGCCAATGATATGCAAGGGAAGGCTGGCCACTGTGTTTCAGGACCCTGGAGAGCAGACAACATGGGAAGGATGGAATCTTCCGGAATCAGAAGTGTGATTGGCTGATGTTTCCAGAGGCAGCTGGAGGGAGTTACCCCACCCATCCACAACTGCCTTGCAGCCACACAAGTGGAAGGAGGAGAAGAAACATTGTCCTTGGGCTGTCTCTAAAGTTTGACAGGAGGCCGGGTGTCCTTTTTCCATTTCATGTTGTGGACAGTGTACATCTTGTCAGTCCTCTCTTGAGAACCAGGTCTGCCTATTGCTTATAACCTCTCTCAGTAGCAAGGCCATGATCACTGAGTCTGGGCAAGGCTTTTCTTTATTCTGAGTGTGTCATAGTGGTCGATATTCCGCCATGAATAATACAGAATTGAAATGATTACATAGATAGTTGACCGAAATCCATAAGAATATGAAAATCATTCCATTGACAGGTTATAGAAAAATACAAATCTCCCAGATTTTTTCCAGGAGCAGTGGGTGGCTTATGGAATCCTCCAAGTTAATTTTATTAATGAAGATGACTTAAAGTGTTCTGCACAAGTGAAGTTGAGGTCTACGTCAACTAGGTGTTCACCAGGACTATTGGAATTCAACCCTGCTAGTCTTATTCAGCATTGAAATGCAAAGGTCTAGGATGCTAAGGTCTTTTGGCGGGTTCCAAGCCCCTCCTGTACTTTTTGATTGGTTCCTAAAACACCCAGAGGGAGACAGCAGATGAAAGGTATTCAACAGCAGACAGCAAATTGGTCTTCTCAGCCTAGAAGAATTGATTCGTTCAATCAAACTCTGAGCACATAATTACTAATTAGATTGGGGTTATTAAAGTCTCCTCGCCCGCTCAGAGAGGAAGAGCATGGCCAATCTAAATCAGCATATGAAATGTGATTAAATTAATTGGGTAAAAATTGAAATGTGAACGTTTCAAATGATTCATTCCTGTCAGAGCTGCCAGGCCACAGCGATCAGCAACATCTGAACTCCTTCTAACTACAGACTCACAGGGAATAACAACAAAATGGACTGTATGCCGATGTCTTTGGCTGTCCTTTTATCCTTTTATTAAGTATGGGATTGGAGGGCATTCATTTTCGCTCATATGATTTACCCATTGTTTCTGTACACAGTAAAACATTGAAATGTTGGGTTATGCAACCGGTTTTATATTTCCAGCCACATCCCTCAGATGTTTACCAAAACATGAACCCAGATTATACATTTGTCAAATCCTAATTTCCGATTGACTGACAACCATGGTATTTGACACTCAAAATCATGGGTAGGACATAACAGGACAGCAGGGTATAAATGGTATCAGGACAGCAGGGTATAAATGGTAAGAGGACAGCAGGGTATAAATGGTATCAGGACAGCAGGGTATAAATGGTAAGAGGACAGCAGGGTATAAATGGTAAGAGGACAGCAGGGTATAAATGGTACAACAACCGCAGGGTATAAATGGTACAATGACAGCAGGGTATACAGAAGGGTATAAATGGTAACAGGACAGCAGGGTATAAATGGTACAATGACAGCAGGGTATACAGAAGGGTATAAATGGTAACAGGACAGCAGGGTATAAATGGTACCAGGACAGCTGGGTATAGGCTCCTTTTAGAATGTTTCCTTGAACATTCACATTCGGCTTTAAAACTTAGTACATCAAGGTCAGAATATATGTCTCTCACTAACAGATGCACAGGTGATGGAGTTGTGTGTACGTGTGTGTGTACGTGTGTGTAAACCACAACTTAATACAACCAGTAGGAATTCAAAGTCACATATTAACCTCATTACTTCCCTGTCAGAAGTCAGGTCTGCCTCCTACAATGCCCCGTATTCCCTACAGTACACTCGTTCACTATGTAGTGTCCTATTTAGGGATCAGGTGCTATTGGGTACTCAGACTTAGTAACAGAATTGGTCAGAGCTTTGCCACATTCAGAAGGCCACACTGGGTCCTTTGACATTAAAGGCTTCACTCCCAAGTTCCTGACGGTCATTATCATGAAATCTGCAATATTTTATTGCTGAATAGAAGGACTGAGTAGCAAGCACAATATACATGTTTAAATGGTGCTGACAGCCATTCATTAGGAAGTGTAGGTGTACAGCCAATTACATCATTTCCCTTTCCTGCCATTATTCCGAGTTACACTGAGCCTGCTTTCAATGACAATGGAAACAGCTTGACAGTGTGGAATGATTTTTACACTGAAGGTAAGTTCATCTGGACTTCCACACATCATAAATTCATATTATTGAATAATCTTCTGCGAGAATGTTAAATAATGAATCTGGTGACTGGGGTTTCTTTGTTTTCACACGCATACCTCTCTGAAACATTACTGGCGGTTCCAACTTCTGTACTTGCATGAAAAATTCAACCTGAACAAGCTGAGCGTCAAAGGGAGTGGTATGAAATATTCAGAGCGTATGAGACAGGTCTGTTATGATGTCTACACTATATGGAATTGCTACTGCTATATTCTACAGTTTTATACCCACAACATGCAGTGTCCTTCCCTTTAATTCACAGGGTGCTTATAGGTGCTTGTTTTACTACATATACATATGACTTTTCATCGTATAGAACTATGTCCCTCTGTGTTTCTCTATGTCCCCCTGTGTCTCTCTACATCCCTCTCTGTCTCTCTCTGTCCCTATGTGTCTCTTTACGTCCCTCTGTGTTTCTCTATGTCCCCCTGTGTCTCTCTATGTCCCTCTGTGTCTTTATATGTCCCTCAGTGTCTCTCTATGTCCCTCTTTGTTTCTCTATGGCCCTCTGTGTCTCTCTATGTCTCCCTGTGTCTCTCTATGTCCCTCTGTGTTTCTCTATGTCCCCCTGTGTCTCTCTACGTCCCTCTCTGTCTCTCTCTGTCCCTATGTGTCTCTTTACGTCCCTCTGTGTCTCTCTATGTCCCCCTGTGTCTCTCTATGTCCCTCTGTGTCTTTATATGTCCCTCAGTGTCTCTCTATGTCCCTCTTTGTTTCTCTATGGCCCTCTGTGTCTCTCTATGTCTCCCTGTGTCTCTCTATGTCCCTCTGTGT
>JACXGK010014772.1:0-11195 GCA_016801125.1 Novumbra hubbsi
AAAAAAAAAAGTGGTATAGTAAGATCTCTGTGAAAAGTAAAGCTTAACTTCAATTCAGACAATGTCTAAAAAGCAAACAGACACAAATATCTTCCATAATAGCTCGGAAAAGCTGTCACGGCTTCATGTAGACAGCTCGGCTAGCTAATAAGAGAAAGAAAGCAAACTCACCCTCCAGTTGGCGATAGAAAATCTCCATCCTCGTCGTCAGCGGCAAACATTTTTTATGTTTATGTTATATTGTGTACAGTAGCAGTAATAATGTTAATCAAATATGATTGTGTAGTGGGATGAAAATATAGCAAATACTTATTAAGAAATAACAACTTTAAGAAAGCAACTGATTTCTCTTCCTGTTTCTGCTCACGTCAGCTGACAAACCACCTGATCTTCTGGTGAATTTCCGGCATCCTTACACGCTGCACTGCCATTTCCTGCCTCAGGACGCAGTGAAATGCAAGAAAATATAGTCCGTAGATCCGAATGTTTCTGTAATTTTAAACAAAATCTTCAAACGCCTGGACGTGAATGGGAGGGTGCGGATTTGTGTGCTCTTAAAGCCACTGTGAATTTAACTTGGCATCGGAGACGGTTCGCTTTACTTTTAGCAGAAACATAAATCAGCGGAACCATCTTTTGCAAAATTAGAAAAAGACAGAACACGGACGGACACCCTTCAGACCAGCTGTCCTCTACTTCTCATTTGCATATCCCCTTGGCCGTCAACATTAATGAAGATACTAATAACTTTTAACACGAGGAGTTATAGAGTATCATTAAAAAGTGTAGCTCTACACCCCATTTCTTTGCTGAAGACCTTAAGACAATAACATATCTTACTGACAGTCAAAGGGACATAACTGGTGACTCACCCATTTATACAAGGCATTATCTTGCCAAGCACCCAAAATATTAATGTTTTCATGTTTTTCCTTGACCACTTAGACTTTGGGGCTTAAACCAGCAAATCTCTGAACACAAAGATTGTGAAAGTGTCCTGACCATTTCCCCACAATAGCCGTAGCTTTTGTGGGGCAAGAGAAACAACTACGTCAAAGTCATAGATCAAATTATGTAACTGAAATGCTATTAGCACCAACTGCATCGATTACTGACTAGCCATTTCACACCCTTCACACTCATCCCTCTTTGACCTCATCCTTTTCTGCAGCTGTGTGATCTGGGTCACAACACTGGTGTAACTGTTTGTTTATTCAAAATCAGTCAAAAGAATGTAATGCAGGTGTTGATGAACATTTCTTCAGTGCAATTAGCTGTCAACTTATAAAATCACAGAACTGGGTAACCAGGTAACCAGGCATCACTAGTTTTAGGAAATCGCTTCCTGTTTAATTCAGCTGACTGAAGCTGGTGGGGATTGGCTTAGTTGTGAATGTGGACACCTGAGCTTCTGCGTCTCCATGTGTGAGTTTGTACGCGTCTGTGAATGTGCTTATTTCTCCCCTCAATCTGTACGACGGAGTGTGTCTGCTGGAGCGGCTTCATTAACATCAAGTAGGCTAGAGGCTTAGAAGATACTGTAGTCAACTAAGATTAAAAGTGATTGTCGATTATTTCCAGTTCCTTACTCCATTCCTGATTTGCTCTGTTTGTCTTTTTCTGTGTAGATAATCAGAGGTGTGTTTGTACAATTGATAAACTCTCGCCTTCTGGACAACCTCGACAGTGGCTACTGTGTCCTGAAGGTGAGTCAGCTCTCTACAGCTCCAACTAAACAATCCTTCACTACCAGACACAAAAACCAAACATTGGGTTTTTAAACTTTTAAACTGAGCACAAACACTTAGATTACACTTGAGCCGAAAAAAAGCAGCAAAAATTTCATTGAAAATAATATGGCAGGCATTAAACAATAAATGTTTATAAATCTTCAATTGTGAGAGATGGAAAAAATAAATAGGTCTCAACAGCAATTCTTGGAATAGTTCAATGGATGTTTGGTGAACAAAAGTGTACCATTCTGCGTTAGATGGACTACAGTTCAGATAATCTTCTCTCAGTGGAAAACGTGCTACCAGATCGTAACCTTGGTCTCTTAACCGGTTGGCCCCTACTTCCCTTAAAAATAGTCTACAGTAACGCTCTATCTTTACACAAGACTATGTCTTAGTAGCCAGACACAAGAAGATAATGTGGGAGAATGGGTTCTCTAAATCAGACAAACGGGATTAGTTATGTAGTTTGTACCCATGTTTTGTAGTTTACAATGATAACCACTAGAGTGAACTATTACTCCACTTTAATCTTCCCAATTTTTTAAAAACATTTAGTACATTGGTATGTAGGCCACTAGGTGGGAAAAAGCATTTAGATTATCTTAATGTTGTTGTTATCTGTCATGTTTACGTTTTGTGCTCACTTAAGTTAGTGTTTTCTTTTAATGTAAATATACTCGATCTGTCACAGGACAAAAGAAAACACATACACACCGACAAATTAAATATATACATCAATCTCAATTTACTCTCTTGCATTATTTACATGGGATAGTTTTACAATAATATTATTTTAGAGTTTCTAACATTTTAAGTATCCTCTCATATAAAAATGTACAAAAATAAAATCTCATATTTTCTCAATAATAGTCCAAATTAGGTATGCGCTAGGCAACAGTTTGTGATTTCCTGTTTCGTTTGGCTCGACGGGTAGGTGGAAAACTGATGAACTCAAAGTGTTTGATTCTGTCCATGTTGGGGAAAGGTAGTGGGCCCTTGTGGAGCCTCTTGATGAAATGGACCTCTCTCTGATTCTCCCTCGTCCTGGAAGCTTTGATAGGTCTCCCTTTCCTGCTGAAAGCCACATACCAGCCCTCATACTTGGCATTCTGGAAGGCAGTGTAATTGTTCTCTAGAACAATCTCTGTGAAGATACAATCCCTGCTTCTCCCATTGGGCTGTTGAGAGGATGGGAGAGAGGAAAAGCCATTAATAAAAGAACTCTGATTAGGTCATTTTCCTGTGTACTGAACTGCTTTCTATTAAGTTCCAAACTCCTAATGAAATGGATGTGACATGCTGATAGTAGATATCATTCTGATTTCTGTGACAGCTACAATAAAGTCACCTGATACCCTGTCAGAAAAGACACTTCTTTAAAAAAGTATTAGGAAAGTACTGCTAAACAATTTCCAAAAGACAGGAACTGCAAGAATGTTACACCCTTTAGCTGTATTTATTTATCCACTATATAAAAACAGAATCTAGTCTTTTAACACCTCCAAAAGATGATGAGAGATAAAGCCATAGCTTCTCATGGCAAGCATATTGCACTGAATACATATTTTCCATTTCCATTCAGGAAGTGGAAGGTTGACTTATGACGAAGGGTGTGAGGAGATTTTCTCCCTTGCCATGCTACACTTTGAAATACAAGTTGGGTTGTCTCCCTGTCACTGACCCAATCCAGGCTATGAATGACATTATAAAACAAATGTCCATGTAACACAATAGAAGTGATATGTGTCTACCATCACTTGTTAGTAAATGCATCTATTTTGTTTCACTATTTAGCTGTGCTGGCCCACCCATTAGGGTGTTAGGGGTGCAGCACATTGTTTTTTAAATACATTTCTGGAAATTGTTTAATTATTTGACACATTCTGATAATAGTGTGGTAAATGGATTTACATTGTACTGCTTATAAAACATATTGTTAAAAAAAGGTTTCGGTTACCTTTCTCACAGAAGCTCTGGAATCACATAGTAGCCAATGTATATAAAATAAATGTATATTTTAGATTCTTCAAATTAGCCACCATTAGCCCTGATGAATGTTTGGCATTCTCTCAACCAGCTTCATTAGGTAGTCACCTGGAATGCTTTTCAAACAGTCTTCTAGACGTTGCCACATGCTGAGCACTTCATGGCTGCTTTTCCTTCACATTTCAATTCCCAAACCATCTTAGTTGTATTGAGGTTAAGTATTTGTGGTGGCTCATTTGATGCAGTATTCCATCGCTCTGCCTCTTGGTAAGATAATCCTTACAAAGCCTGGAGGTGCGTCATGGGTTATTGTCTGGAGGTGTGTCATGGGTTATTGTCTGGAGGTGTGTCATGGGTTATTGTCCTGTTGACAAACCAATGACAGTCCTGCTAAGCGCCAACCAGAGGGGATGGCCTATTGCTACAGTGGTAACCTGCTGGTTAAGTGTGCCTTGAAGTCTAAATAAATCACTGACAGTGTCAACAGCAAAGTACACCCACACCATCACACCTCTTCCATGCTTCACCTTTCAGTCACTCTGTGTCTCATGGCGGTTTTACCAAAAATAACTCATTGGAACACGAGACCAAAAGACAGATTTTCACTTGTCTAATGACCATTTCTCATGTTTCTTGGCCCAAGCAATTTGTCCTTCAGTAGTGGTTATACCAAGTGCTTATATTAAGATTTGCCTGTTACCTGAACTCTAGTAATTTGGCCTGCAGTTGAATGCCGATTTCTGAGACTGGTAACTCTAGTTAAAGTATCCTGTGCAGCCAAAGGGGGACCCTAACCCTGGGTCTACCGCAGAGGTAACTCTGGGTCTTCCTTTCTTCTGGTATTCCTCATGAGAGACAGCTTTATCGTAGCGCTTGATTGTTTTTGCAACTGAATAGACTTTCAGTTTCTTTTCAAGTTCTTAAAATATCCAGGTTGATTGACCATCATGTCTGAAAGTTATTGTGGACTATTGTATCTCTTGGCTTATTAAAACTGTTCTTGATATAGTATGGACTACTACAGTACTGACATAATGATGGTCTTCTGTATACCAACCATATCTTGTCACAATGAAACTGATTGGCTCAAATGCATTAAGAAGAAAATAAATTTTCCAAATAAAATGAAAAAGACACACCTGTTAATTGAAATGCATTCCAGGTGACTACCTCATGAAGCTGGTTGAGAGAATGAAAATGAATGTAGCTGTTATCAAGGCAATGGTTGGCTACTTTGAAGAATCTAAGATATTTTTATCTGCTTAACACTCTTTTGGTTGAAATTCCCTTCAATGCCTTGGTAAGTTCAAACTTTTGACTGGTGCTGTACCAGTATAGACTGTTGTCATTGTCACTGTTGAGATGACATCCTAGCTTTTGTTAACTAGCAAGGCAACCTTGGCAATGATGTTGTACAAGGGATTGTTAGATTTATCTTTTTATCATTTTTGTATGCTTATGGTTAGTTCTGGTTAGACGAGAAAACTCTCTTATTTCTGTGTGTGAATCAGAATTCATAGTTGGTTAGTTATTGCTCTAGCTATTGATCTTTTTACATTTTCTGCAAACCTGTCATATCGTTGTATTTACTGTATAGTATAGTATGCGGCTTAATTGAGATATTAAATTGATATTCCATTGTTAATGCCATTATGCTGTAAGCTAAACCCATGCTTGCCACTGCTAGTTTGTATTATTTTTCTTTTTTCTATTTCAGCAATAACTTCCTGCTGGAAGGGAGAATTACACATGTTTGTTGATATAAAAATCATGTCACCATTTGGCACCGCCTCTACTACATAATTAGCTAACCAAAATATTTACATTATTTGTTTGAAGAACAATTGAACTAAACGTTCACATACATTCATAAAAACACTACATACAAATGACTAACTGATAACACAGCAGGTTGAAGGTCATGGGGATTTCTCATCATACCTTTCCAACTAGTTTGCCCTTCCGGTTCATGCATAGGTAGCGTCCACTCTCGGCTCCTTTGATTCGTACTCGACTGCCAAAGGTGTCAGTCTCTACAAAGAGACGTGCTACAACATATACAAACAAATATCCAAATGAAAAGAAAACAAGAGTGTATTACATCGTGAACTAATCATTCAATTGTATCCTGCATTTTTTTGCACATTTACACTGGAAATGATTACAAATTAGGATCATAATGAGATGAGATGCACTCCTGAACTTTAATATAACCCTAAATATATTAAACTTTTCTGTTTTGCTACTCATGCATATATTTTAATTATTCTATTTGACTATTTTGGACCTAAAATGAATGGACTAGTTTGATTTGTCCTGGCCTTGACTGGAGATCTCTGGACGCCATTTCAACAGCCAAATTAGATACAATGGGTTTTAGGTTTGAGACACATTAACAAGCCATTGCCATGATTAATTGTGTTATTATTAACCATGTTTGAAGACAAAAGCAATGGAAGTGGAATACACGAATTCCAATTGTATTTGTATGGGTAATTGATTGTATTTGTATGGGTCATTGATTGTATTTGTATGGGTAATTGATTGAACCCCCCAGGTTAATTAGGGCTAACAACGGAAATGTGTATTCGACAAGGACAAAAGACTTCAGCCAGACAAGTGTTGCTTTTACAGTAGGGAGGCAAAATTAGCATACAGCCCCATACAGAGGGTTGGGCGAGTAGGTAGGAAGGTAGCCTCACCTTGGCACACAGAAAATGTAGTCCCTATCAAAAAAGGCACGGACTGTTGGGAAACAGACGCGGTATGGCTAACATTGTGCGCCAATTTACCGTAGTTATTGCCGTCCTCAGCAGTAGCGGTGACCCTCTTGCCCTGAATCTGGACGTGCTTCCCGCTGGTCCGGCTGTAAAGTTGATACACCCGGACTTGTCGTCGGCTTAGCTGGTCCGTCACTGCGCCCTGCTCCCTCACATACTGGTTAAAATTAGGAGACGGGTGATTCTCCCCCTTTTTATGCAAAGGGAGAAATAAAATCACATATAGGACTTTCTTCTAAACTATCATTGAAATATTTACTAAAATTAGACAACCTGACCCAGAGCCTCAATGAAAAAGCATAAAGTAATAACATTATCCGTTAGCACAAAATATTGTGTTGCATCATACTTAATTGAGTATATAAAAGAAACATCTGCGAGAAACTATTGAAAAAAGCTTTACCTGAGCATGACACCACAGCACGAAGAAATGAAACGATCTGGAGAATGGAAGGAATCACAATTATATTATATATTGCCACAAATAACAGGTATATTTTTTAAATAATGTAATTATTATGTTCTTATGTAAAACAAAAGTAAGTAAACGTACATGTAAATGCAGCGTGGATTTATTCCATACATTTTCTTGTTTTTTATCCAATCGCAAATGTCTTCACAAAGATCACAAGTAATATTCCCAAAGGGTCCAAAATAATCCAAGAGTTAAAGAATTCACTCGGCAATGCGCATCCGCTTGATAGTTTTACTCAGTGTCCCTTTCTGGAAAGTTTATTCCATTCACACTCCAACTATTAAAAGTAAAACACATTCTTCAGAAGTAAATTGGAAAAACACAATGTTACGTATATAAGGGGAAATTGTAGTCAAAATTCCAGTTACTGCAGGTGTGTTGAAGTGTGAAAGTATCCAAAAAATATGAAACCAATACAGTTACCGAGATCCATCATACATTTTAGTGTTGCATCGATATTGCCTCAAGAAATTCCAGGTTTAAAAAGCCCTCTAACTCAGCGCGTCTTGGCCTCGTACTGGGCAGTAGTTAAATGTTGAAAGGCAGGTCCCTCCCATGAGCGGAGTGTTGGAGGGTTTCTACTGTGTGTGGGCAGGGCACACGGGGTCCTGTAAAGAAAAACATCGGGGCAAATCGTTGTGTAGGTCCACGGTAGGCTATACAGATGATAACTTAATGCAGTGTTATGGTGCAGCGTCACTATTCATTGTTTTAATATTCATTGACGTTAAATGTTTCAACACTACGTATGCGTATCAGTAAAAACTTAAATGGATTATTATATTTTTATTTAAAAAAATCAAGAAGGCAGATTGGGCTACAAAGACAAGGCCTTTGGCCATATTTTAAAAATATATCTCATGACGTGTTTGAAATGCGATTCATCAATTACGTAGTTATGAAGTAATGTCATATTAAGTGTTTTTAAAAGTGAGTACGCTAATGTCACTTAAAGGGGTGTGGCAATGAGGTGTCAATACTACACTACTACTTTCCCATTCTTTCTTGTTGAGCGGTTTACTGCAAAAAACGTTAAGCTAACGTGGTAGCCTAAAACAAATCATTATAACAACAGGCTTTTTCATCACGATGCTGGATAGTATTTATTGATGTTTGCCTAATCAACATCACTAATTGATGACTAACCGTCGATAACAGGATGCTTATTTTCCGATTCATTGAATTAAGCTCTCTATTTGTCTAGTCTTTTGTAGCTCTTATGGTTATGAAGACGTCTATATTTATCTATCTCTCTTTCTATGTATACTTTATTCTTTTACCGGTTGGTTGTAGTTTTCTTAAATGTGGTTACAATGTACTTATTTAATGTTGTTAGATTGACATTGAAACATCTGGCAAGTTACAACGCTGCACAACAACAACATTGCACAGTTACATGCTAAAATGTTTTTTTTTAAACACATGGTTATGTTATGTTGGCCCTTTCCCACAATTAAATTAGTCCAAGTACTTTGACCTACATCTTTCATTGTTACATTATTGGCCCACTGTCCAGCAGCTTTATCTACAGTTAAAATGAATAAAGTGAAAATCTACTTATTAACTCACAAACACTTCTGGGATGACTAAAACCGTTTTTCAGCTACATTATTCTGTCACAATGTTAGAAAACGTTATCAAAGGTCACATTGACTATTAAGCCCCTGATCATGCTCAAAAGAGTTGAACTTCTAGCCAGCATTCTTTCTTTTATTTGTTCAAATATAATTTTTTTGCGGACGTATTAACTATCTACTTTTGGCTGAGGATGTAAGACCAGAATGAAACTAACGAATTATCTATGGATACGAGCAAACATGTTAGCTAATGTAGCAAGTTTGTTTGCATTTTAGGTCAGCTAAGCATATCTCCACCCAATGCTCATGTAACCCATTAATACTTTGTAACCCATATGAAGGCATGTGGGTTAGAGTGGGAACTATCAGGGACTTCAGTTCATTGATTAGTTATGTAATTATATAAACTCCGCCCTTCGTAAATATTGGGACAGTGAAAATGATTGTTTAGTAAATACTAAGTGTGAAGTTTAGACTCTCAGCTTTATTTGGGGGTGTACATTTTGGTCAAAAATTATTCAGGGCATCGTGACCTTCACATGTGAGTTCTGTTTGTCAGGTTTGTTTTTCATCACATAATTTGTGAAGACATAAGTTATAAAAGTCCAGTCTTGATTTGAAGAGTTGGATTTACATTTGGAATCTACCATGGTGTCTGTCAACATGAGGACCAAAGAACTAAAAATCAAGATACCGTTATGTGTTCACTAGCCTACGTTTTAATTAATGTTTATGTATACAGATTCCTTGTAGAACAACCATGTCTTTCCAACCAGTGGAATTGGAATCACATCTGTTCCATGATCAGCTGTAACCACCCCCAAAAGCTTTTCATCAACTCGTTTTTAAAGTTTTCCGCAGTCTATTAGTTAGATACAACTTGTCTGTACACAATTTTTACTTGAAATTAGTGTTAATTGCACCAGTGCAATATGACAAAGCAATATGCAAATCTTTGGACAGGAGCCGTATGGTAACACTATACTAACCTTGGGTGATATTTATTAAGTTCAATATTGCAAGCTAGTAAAGTGATTTCCCATTTCTTGCAAGCTGGCTTATTAAATGATGTCTACATATCTAAGGTTATTTCCCAGGTTAGTGCACATCTAATTGTACAGTAGCCACCGAAAATGTTTTGACCTAGGGGGAAATATCCTACCTCTTGCTATCTACTAGGCAAGTTGAAGATTGAGATGGTTTTCCATTGGACATCTTTCCAAGCCATTCTACTTCTTATAACACAAGAGAATAAAACATGTGCTGGAAGAGAGTGCATTTTCTGGCCGACAAACACAATGGAGCTTGCGGGTACCTGTCTCACCACCAGGAGTTGCTAGAGAGGCAGCCCGGTCCAACCTCCCGCCCCTCCAACCCAAATGGTGCTGAGACAACATGCACAGCCAATGTTGGGACCCTTTGGCAACGTCGGAACGCTGCAACCAGGAACCCTGCAAAAAAAGAAAGCCATAGCGCTGTTCTGGAGTCTGCATTGTTGTCCAGTTTTCTCTGTAGCAAGATTCAATATTTTTATATATCTATTACCACCAAGGGAAGACTGAAAATACGGCCACATAAAAATAAGTGAGCTTTCCTTTTTTAGTCATAGATTATATTTCTTAAGAATAGCAGGAGAGTCACTTTGACAACAAATTTTTATGTTGCTTAGCAATTCAATCCACTTGTTAATGTCACTTCCAAAAAGCTATCAGTCAGCCCATCAATCAAGTTGTGCTGGCCAAGCTGTAGTCTCTAACATAACTTGTCAAAAAACAATGTTTGTTTAAAAAATAAAATGAGTATACAAGCAAGATCGTTATTTTTGTAGAAATCAGCTTACAAAAACTTTTTATGCAAAACAAACTCATTTTTTTATTATTTTTGTTGGGCATTCGTTGATTTATGATCCTGACCTTAGACTAATCTGCATATACAATATAAAAAAATGACATCTGAACTCATTTTAAATCCATTCAAGCAGTAATAATTTGATGAATAAGCACACTGCAGTTGTTTCAACAGGACAATAATGGTTGAATATGATCCTGGTCCAAAAGGGTGTCCCACGTGGTGTTACATACTGCAATGCGCAGAAACATGGCAACGCGGGATGTTTAGCTCTTGTGACTAGACTCCAATTATAGGATCTAACTAGAAATGTTGGGGGAGGCTGAGGGGAGACATTTTGCAGTGGCTATCCTCATCACTGTGGAATGTCTCTCCATGCTGCCTCGCTTGGGTGTCAGACATGTTGTTTGGGAGCGGGATGTACAAACCCCCCCCCCCCCCCCCCCCCCCCCCCCCCCCCCCCCCCCCCCCCCCCAACCACCTCACGACCACCACACGACCACCTCACAACCACCTCACGACCACACCATGACCACCTCACGACCACACCACGACCACCTCACAACCACAACAACCTCATGACCACACCACGACCACCTCACGACCACCCCACGACCACCTCACAACCACAACAACCCCACGACCACCACACTACCACAACAACCACCACACAAATACCCCACGACCACCCCACGACCACCCCACGACCACCACATGACCACCACACAAGTACCACACAAACACCCCACAACCACCTCACAACCACAACAACCACCACACGACCACCACACAA
>JACXGK010014773.1:0-11195 GCA_016801125.1 Novumbra hubbsi
CTAACCCTAACCCTAGCTAACACTAACCCTAGCTAACACTAACCCTAGCTAACCCTAACCCTAGCTAACACTAACCCTAACCCTAGCTAATACTAACCCTAACCCTAGCTAACACTAACCCTAACCCTAGCTAACACTAACCCTAACCCTAGCTAACACTAACCCTAACCCTAGCTAACACTAACCCTAACCCTAGCTAACACTAACCCTAACCCTAGCTAACACTAACCCCAACCCCAACCCACGAAAGGGTCTTCCAGAGGCAGATTGGGTTGAGGACGAACAGCCGGTGTCCCGGAAGCAATAACAGCCATCTGTCGGCCTTCCCATGCGACTCACCGCCTTTTCCAGGAACAGAGCGTCTCCGGTCAGATGGTAAGTACTCAGCAAACCGCCGAGGATTCGGATGGTGCTTTCAAAAAGGTTCACGTCCACGTTCTTATTGAAGGTCAGCTGTGTGGTCACCCAGTTCTTAGCCTCCTCAAACTCTGTCAGGAAAAAAAGCCAATGACAACTTTAGTGGTCCATCACTGACACTGCCGGTACCAAAACCAGTCGGATCGGGATCAGAAGTACCTTCCTTGAGGTTGAGGATCCACATGGTGTCCAATGCATCAATTAAAGTCAGACCCAGGCCAAACCACTCTCCATAGGACTTGGATATGGGTCTCAGCTCATCTTGGCCCCAGGCAAACTCTTTGTAGCCCTTCCATGCATGTCTGAAAGCGTTGCGTACCGCCTCGAGCCTACTGGCGTCTGAAATGCACACACGCCGAAACAACATGCAAGTCTGTTACATAACTGGAATTCCATCTGTTTCTCTTTACGAGACTTTAATGCGATACTCTAAGCGCAGTTTTCCCTTTGGGTTTGTAGTTAATAAACTCAACTGTTTGTAACAGTCAAGAGAAGGGCTCTGAAATTCCTTTGGGCTTAGAAAAGGGCAAAAGAAGGCTACAAACCTAGCTCCTTGTTTGAATGATCGCCTTGCTCAACCGCTGCTACTTTGTTCTCAGATTCCTTGACGGTTCCTCCTTCAGTGGCTTGGTCAGCCTCAATAATGGCCCCACGCCAGCTATGGAACATTTATGGGTCAGTCAAGATGACCACAGTTTGTTGTTGTAGATTCTTTTCAGCTAGCTGTACAATCCTGAGCCCATCAATAAAAGGTGAACTAGTCGTACTTAACAAGTGGCTTCCGTCCCTCATCTTCATCCAGTATCTTGGCTTGTGGTGGATTCTCCTCCATCGGAGTCTCTGACACATTGTCTCTCTTTTGGGGTCGTTTCTGCAGGACAGGAGGACCCCGCTTGTGGGGGGCCCTCTTACGTTTCTAACGGAGGAGATATAGGAGATAACTAGAGATATACATACACCTTGTATTTACTCAAAAAGAGCATGAGAGGAAAAGATTGAGAGTGGAATGTACCAACTTCTGAGGGTGGCTCGGGTAGAAGGGGTTGGTCCGGTCTAGACGGCTCCAGTAGGACATCTGGGACGACAGGTTTCAAATCAGGATCCACTTCCTCTTTCGTAACAACAATGAGACCTGGGAGGATAGAGAGGGAAGTATGCAAATTAACTTGTGCCGCACATAATTAATTCTCAGTAACCAGCATATATCTAAAAAATAAAATGGTTTTGCTGGTTTTACCTTGAAGAAGTTTTGAGACACTGGGGTAAATCCCAATCCCACAAACCAACACGACAGCCAAGGCAAACAGGACGAGGTTGCGCTGTAATCTGGATAACTGCTTCCATCTCTGTTGACAAGAGTACAACCTTGGTAAAAGAAAATGACAAAGCAGTATGCACAGAAGCATATTTGCCAACAAGTTTAGAGAGAAAGTACACTCCAACTCATAACATACCTGGACCACCATTTGTTAATGAATTCAGTTGTTAAATTAGGTGAGAGACACGGAGAGCCACAAAATTAGGTTTTTATATACAAATATCCAGCTCAAAAGGGTTTGGTTTGCAATGTAGACTATTGTCTCATTCTGCAGTGTTTTCCAAATAAAATGTTCAAATACCATTGTATGAGTAAAATTCATACATTCCATTACCTTGTTCAGTGATTTGTCCATATTTAAAAGGGTTACATACAGAATAGACAGGGCAGTTGCTTGCTCCAATAAGATACGATTTAACCTAAAAAACAACTGGACATAATGACAAGGCACCAAAAATACATAATCTCCCTTAATTTCTGTTGAAAACCAAACGATGTTCAACATGTTGGACACGTATGAGTTTTTTCCTGGAACACTCAAGGAAATGGAAGTACTAGCCCCAAAGCCGCTTCAGCCTCAAATCTGCTGTACACTTCTGGTTGTCGTGGTGCTAAAAGGAGTCTTCAGACTCTGAGGTGCGCTTTGCGTCAGAGGTGCATGGAGAAAATAAGTATTTCGCAACATCCTTCCTTCCCTCAATCCTGACTAGTCCCTCAGTACCTGCCGCTAACAAGCATCCACATAGCATGAGGCTCCAACAACAACGCTTCACTGTAGAGAGTATTAGCAAAGCCTTGCCAGACAAAGACCTTGGCATTTAGATCCAATAGTTCCATGTTGGTCTCAGCAGACCTGGGAATGTTTATCCTCATCATCTCAGACTGCATGTCATTTGCATCAATACTCTGTAGTTTTAGCCACAGATCATCACAAAAAGGCCCATAATGTCTAAAAGAAAAATAAGATTGTCAATCTTCTCTTGGGTGGATGTTAGGGCTTAGGCACAGCTCTTAGTTTTGAGGCCATGAAGCAAGATTGAGGGGTTTGGTTGGGCTTTATATTTGCCACAATCCCAGACAGGCCACCTTTGTGAAGCACCAGGCCATTGTTCCACATGCAGTGTCTCCCAGCTCAGCCGTGGGTATATCAGTGTTAGAGCTGCCAAAGGTTGCTTAGTGGACGGATTAGTTGGTGCCCTTTCTGCCCAGACCACACTTGGGAACATTCCCTGATTGGTGCATTTGAGGAACCATACTTCAGACTTGCATGGAAAGGACTGGGGGTTGAATACCTTTAAAAGCCATTTGGTTTTTGGTCAAATATTTTGACAACTCTAGAAAGAGTCTTGGTGGTTCCAAACTTATATTTCTAAGATGGAGCCCACTCTGTTTGACACATCTCAAGAACGCTGAAGGAGCTCAATTTCCTAGTGATGTGGCATAGGGTCTATATACTTATGTATAATATATTTCCATTGTTTTGTTTTCAATTTTGGGGGGTTTGTACATAGATTGCTGGCAAAAAAGTAAAACATGATCAAGTAAGCCAATACCAAAACTATGAGGAAGAGCTGAATGCACACACCGCAGGCACAAAAAGGACTAGTGATACAAATGTTTAAAAAAATCTATTTAAAACAAACATCTTTTCTCCGGATGAAGTTCCTATCAAACCAAAGCTTAGAATGTCGATTGACTTCTTTCAGTACTCACTCACCCTCAAGCAGGACTGTCTTCTCCATTGTTTGCTGTTGTTATAGTTGGCACTTCCAGGGAGGGTTAAAGACACGCAGTCGTTCCTCGATGACGGGTGCATGTCTCCAGCTTAATCCACCGCGAAGTCATAGACACCTTGCTAAGGAGGAAAGTGACAGGAAATGCGGCATTAGCCACAGACTCCAAACTGTAGCAGTAGGCCAATAAGTTCTGGCAGTCCAATTTGTCAAGGAAATTGGTAAACAGTTTTAAAACAATGCTAATTCACCAAATCTAAGCCCCCCCCAAATTATGTAAATAAATGTAAATAATGTGTCATCAAACGTTTCACCCAGATAAAGTTCCACCCCAAAAGTTCCTACAACGTTGCAACCATGGTCTGGAAAGAAATTTATTGTTTTCAACTAATTTCAATGGCACTGCTTTTTTATTGGAGTCCATAGAGATCATTCCTATGCCTTTGTTTGGCGGAACATGTTTTTGCCAGATGCCAGATCATTTCAATATGTTTGTTTCGTCTCCACCCATGTAACGACCCCCACCCATGTTAACAAGTATATCTCACAAAAGATACCTAACCTAACATAATCATACAAAAGTGTCTGTCACAATTACAGAGTTACTGGAAAATGTTTACGTTTCTCCTGAGACAAGGCGGATCTGTACTATATCAAGTCAAACCTAAATTAATTATTATAGGGATGGGTGACAGTTAGTGTACAAATGAATTATGCCAAGGGAAGACAAATGTACTTTCCGTTTATTAAGCATATAGTTTCCTTTAGGCGTTTTAGTGGAAACATAAATTATCGCTGCCAATTCCAATAATTTTTTCGTATAAATCTAATTCCTACTGTCAAGGTCTTACCTTCGCTTTAAGAAATATCTATTTATTTTACCCAAAACGGTTAATTGAGATTCGCAATGACTTGTGTCAACAGCTTGCCAGCTGACCGGAGAAAGACTGAAGGCTAGGCTACTTCCAAGAGCAACAGCTGATAATTACGATGGAAATCCTCCCCGCAAACAAAAACATAATGGTGTTCAACCAACAAAATCATTGTTTGACTATCAATATGCTTAACACAGACATTAAATATAGAAATCACTGAACATGGCAGACACTATACATAACGCTCTCAATTCCAATGTTCTGGATCTTGAGCGAGGGTTGACCGATTCACAGAGCGACTATAGACCGAGGCATTACGGGGCCTACAGCCTAAAACCTAGCACTTATTGTACTAGTAAAGTATATTACTACAAACAATGAGCATGACTGATACAATAAACAAAAGTATTTGTTTGCATACCTTGAAGACAAATATTGTCTACCCCACAGCAGAAATAAATGCTAAACTCCGTGCGCGCTCAGAGTGAGAAAAGTAAATATGACGGAACACACCGAGGAAGCAACCACACACCATTCGTCGATAAAGTCCTCACTGAGGATGACACCAGGGAGTTGAGTGTAGGCGCACAAGACTATGAACCCCTGACGTAACCGGGCAAAAGCGGTGAATAGGAGCGCACTTCTCAAATCGAAGTCTGCGCACCAAGGTAAATAGTTGCTACCCAGCATTTTCCGATCATTTCCTATAATACTTAATCAGTAATAAAACCAAGTCAATTCTCCTTGGTCTAACAGAGTTCCCCAGTCGCCAAACCGGTTCAAATGGCTCACCCAAGAGGCCCTACAAATTATCGGAGGTCACTGTTTTTAATTCATTAACCAATATTCAACCACTGCTTTAAATCCCTGGACGACACGGTATGGCACAATGTCCCTGGTGGTTCAGATTTAATTTAATGTGTACTGTGCAGAATCCTGCCTCAAAGTCCACTCACCTTTTTTTCTCCGGGCAAACGATTTTCCGGATGCCCCAAAATTTCGGAAAGGGTATTCATCAGAGAAAGTGACTTTACCCCAGTCCTCAGCATTCCAATCCCTGTACCTTTTGCAGAATATCAGTCTGTCCCTGAAGTTGTTCCTGCAGAGAAGTGGCTTCTTTGCTGTCCTTCTTGACACCAGGCCATCCTCCAAACGTCTTCACCTCACCTTTAAGTTCTTGATGATCAGATAAATGGTAGATTTAGGTACAATCTTAATAGCAGCAATATCCTTTCCTGTGAAGCCCTTATTGTGCAAAGTAATGATTTCCTTGCAGGTAACCATGAATAACAGAGGAAGAACAATGATTTCAAGCCCCATCCTCCTTTTAAAGCATCCAGTCTGTTATTGTAACTCAATCAGCATGACAGAGTGATCTCCAGCCTTGTCCTCGTCAACACTCACCTGTGTTAACGAGAGGATCACTGACATGATGTCAGCTAGTCCTTTTGTGGCAGGGCAAAAATTCAGTGGAAATGTTTTTGGGGGAATTATGTGCATTTTCATGGCAAAGAGAAACTTTGCAATTAATTGCAATTCACGATGATCCGATGGATAATTCATGATGTTCTGGAGTATAAGCAAATTGCCATCATAAAATCAGAGGCAGCAGACTTTGTGAAAATTCATATTTGTGTTATTATAAAACATTTAGGCTTTGCTGTAGATGTAGGAAAAAAGGCAGTTTAAGGAAAAGTAATTTTAGGAAAAGTAATCAAAAAGCAGCTGTTTGATTATCAGTCATGATTGCAGATTACTTGATCTGGTATTAAAGCACATTACTAACAGTTGCCCCCACCACTCTGTCCTGGAGTATTTCTATTTAAATTAGACTAAGAGCCCATTAACCTCGTGTCAAAACTCAGTTGAGTTGAAAGGTCTTATAGAAAAATACCATGTTCAAAAAAGAGTCTCCCAGATGGACATCAAATAAGCTGCAGGTAAAAGAACACAAACCAACAGCAAATGTGATGTTTGATCTTCTTGAATGACCTCTGTACAGTATATAACCATTGACAATATGTTCACAGTAATTCATTGTTCCTCTGCACCATCAAACATTAACATTTCACAACTTGACAAATAAGAAATTAGTGTAATGGACCTGCATCTAACAGGTGCAGAAAGTATGAATGCAATTGTCACCAGATGCACGTCTTTCATATTTCCACATAATAATCAGGATTATTATTAATTTCAGTTTTTTGACTAAGGGAAAACTATTGCCAGTATCCAACTGGTGTAGGGTAGTATAACAAAGCTGAATGGGCACAAGTTCATAAAATAGACATTATTTTACTCAATATGTGATATATTGTTTTGTTGCAGCAGTAAAGATAACATGTAAACAACAGTGTCCTTTGTCAAGAACATACCTGAATTAATTACAGAAATATATGCATAAAAACAAAATTATAGCAACCTTTAGTATTCAGAAAAACATGTATCATTCAAACCAGTTACATAAATATGTTTAAATAATACAAATAGATTCAGTGTAATCAAAAAACAAACATGATTTCTCCCAGATTAGCCCTGGCTTCTGAACATTGACAAAATAACCAGTTTTACAAATGGTGCATCTCTGTAGAGACAAAAGTCCTGGCAATAAACACAAACATCATGAGTGATAAGATGCTGATTCCCTTTTAAAGTTGTTTTCCAACTGGCTCCTTTTTGTCTGACCATTTCTTCAGCTCTTGGCAGAGTGTATGTTGTCCATTAGCTAAAGCAAACCGGGCCAACTGTAAATCCAAACTCAGGTTTGAGGTCACTGTTGCCGAAAACTGCCAGATCTCTCAGGGGAAGCATATCAAGGTCCTCACTCTCAAACTGGAACACTGACTCACGAGGGCCTCTAGACTCCAGCTTCTCAGAGGGCTGCTGAGGAAAAACAAAGACGTTTTAAAGTGTCTCTTTCTAAGCCATCTCTCAACAGCCTCTAACCCTTTTAAAGTGTCTCTCTCTAAGCCATCTCTCAACAGCCTCTAATCCACTTGAAGTGTCTCTCTAAGCCATCTCTCAACAGCCTCTAACCATTTTAAAGTGTCTCTCTAAGCCATCTCTCAACAGCCTCTAACCCTTTTAAAGTGTCTCTCCCTAAGCCATCTCTCAACAGCCTCTAACCCTTTTAAAGGATCTCTTTCTAAGACATCTCTCAACAGCCTCTAATCCACTTAAAGTGTCTCTCTAAGCAATCTCTCAACAGCCTCTAACCCTTTCCACTCACATCATCATCATCATCATCAAATACATGGATGTCAGATGTTGGTCTGGAGGGGGAAACAGTTTGGCCTAATAATAAACATCTAAATGAAAGCCAGACAGTCAGGGAGCATACACACTTCTTTAAAACTACGGACACCTCAGATTGAATGCAATACATGCAAACATGTATAGACTAAAAACATACCACACAATCTTTTAAAGTTCCCAGGTAACTCTGTCTTCGTGTGTTGGTCAGGAATTTCACCTCTCTTTCATCTGGTCCCTGTCCATCTCCAGGCTGGCAGGAGTAGGTAACTGTTTGGCTTGTGAGTCTGCTGTTCAACTTAAGGAACCTCATCTGAACCACATCAGGTCCCAGATACTCAAACTGCAAGATGGAATGAAAGAGAAAGTTGTTTCAAAACCCCCAGATCAGACATGGGAGATGGGAGGAAAAGAAAATCCGGATCAGACTTCAGCCTCACCTGAAAGCCGTCTTCCATTGAACTCAACCAATGAAACAAGTGTTTGGTCCCAGAATCCTTCAGCCATGCTTTCATCGGCACCTGAGTTGTGACGCATATAGAATGTTATTATATAGCATGCATTACTGCCATAAGATACTTTTATTGTTCAGAGGTCATGGGAAACTGCAGTGTGTTTCCTTTGGAGGTACCTGAGGCTGGACTGGAGACAGGCAGGTCATGGGAGCTGCTGCAGTGAAATCACAGTAGACCAGAATGGCATCAGCCGGACTGCCCTGGTTAGGATCGATGTAAAACATCCCTACCACAGACAAAAATGACATCTTGTTGTAAGCAGGGTTCAATATCTCCTTCCACAACAAATAGTAACCATACTATGTTTTTACGATGCAGTGATATCTGATCTAAACGACCATGGTGCTAGAATATAATGTATAACGAGCGACTGGAGTCAGTGGATGTTGATCCTGTGGATGGGACCCATACCGTTGCTGTAGCTGGGCTGGGAGAGCCAAAGCTCCAAACAAGTTGTAGCCGGGTGTTCTTTTGTGCCATCTGGTGGATCTACGAATATGCGCAGGTTCTGTTGCAAAGAGTCCAGCAGTGTCTGGATGAGGAGGTAGTTGGGCTTGTCTGACAGGTACATGAGGTCCTGGTGAGGCGCAGAAACACACACAAAGAGTGATGATTATTAGTGATTAGTAATTAGTGATGAATATTACTACACTTCTTCAGTTTCAAAATTAAAGATAATTCCTAACTGACATTAAGTATATTGGTTGCATTTGATAGGAAAGTAACAACTTGCCTTGATTTGTGTCAGAGTGAGGTTGAGAGAGGTTCCGGGGGGCCCGGGAGGACCAGGGAGGCCCTGATCGCACAAACAAACACAATATGTGAGTTAAACTGCCCCAGGTTGCCAGATTGGGTCGGAAATGGATTTGGTGTAATTAAACAGATGTGGAAAGGCTGGCAAGTTGTGTTGATGTAAGTAGAAAGGTCACACTCACAGGCAGACCGCGAACTCCAACAGGACCCGATTTTCCAGGAAATCCTTTTAGACCCTGATAAGGCAATTAGCCAATTTAGTAACCTCCCACCGATTTTCAATACATACATGTACAGAACACAAGTTTAATGTTTAATTATTGAGAACTGTCCTTTTCAAACCTTTTCTCCAAACAAACCCTGTAGAAAGAGAAAATGTATCACATTATAATATTTGACACATTTGAAAACAATCGTCATTTTCTCTTCCGTTCACTGGAAATCAGTTTTTCCTACAGTTTTTATAAAATGTGTCCAACCAGAAAACCTCAACAGCAGAGATCCGGACCACTTACAGGAAGTCCCGGTAGACCAGTGGTCCCCCAGTCACCATGGAGACCAATGTCTCCCTACAAAGACAGAACACAAATCCCCATCAGCGCATCTTCACGCTAGGCAACACAATCCATGCTGAGTATGTGACCAAACACACAGTCATGCTTTGAGAGAAAGGCCAGACAGATACTAGAAGGTACATTTGACCTGTTCTCCCTTTATTCCGTCTCTCCCAGATTCTCCCAAACATCCCAGAGCGCCCTGAAACAAACATTCGATGGACTGAATATATTGAGATGTGTGGGGATAAAAACACAAATCCACTGTAAATCTGAACATCATTGCATTTGTCTCTCGTAAAAGCCTCTGGATAAATGAGAGTACCTTCAACCCCTGACCCCCAGGAGGCCCCAATGCTCCCATCTTCCCCGTTGCTCCCTGTGGGTTCAGGGGAAATCATCTGTTAAAAAGAGGCTCATGACCAGAAGTGTTGTCCCTGTTCAATAGCAGGTTCTTACCTTAAAACCCGCTTCACCCGTTTGCCCCTTCCCCCCTCGAAAGCCGGTCACCCCCTTCCAGAGAGAATAAAGGAAGGAAAGAGGGGGGTTTTGGGGACTGTAACTGACCAGGAAAATAAATCTGCAGATGCCTAACATCCAAAACAGATATACAGTACAGAAATAACTTACATAAGGTCCGTGTCTCCCCGGTGGCCCAGTTAAGCCAATATAACCCCTTTTCCCCTGAGGCCATAGAAAGGTACAATCTTAAAATCAATGTTAGTTTAGTAAATAGTTTGAATTAAGGAGTTATTTATTGAAGGTCAAGAAATATGATACTTTTTTTCATTGCTAGTACATTTTCCAGTCCATTATCAGGCGTAACAAGTTTCCCACAGAGAATTATGTCTAACCTTTTCTCCTCTTCCTCCGCTTAAGCCTCTGCTTCCAGCCTTTCCTGTTTTCCCCTGGAATGGAAACAAAAATAGCTCTCAGGATCAATTGAAGAATCAAGTTCCATATAAGTTGGAAAGGCAGACTGAATCAGAGACTGAATCAGATATGGTTTAATTCTTACCCTCCTTCCGATGTTACCAGTCCTTCCTGGATTCCCATTTTGACCATCATTCCCCTGACAAAACGCAAGACCCACAATCACTTATTAAAGCAGATATTTTGAATTTGAAAACTAGGATTTCAAAATATGCGTGCATTTAAAGACAGATGAAAGATGAAGCTTCACCTGACCTTTTGACCTTTCTGGCCTCGTCTCCCCTCAGGACCTGGTCGACCTGCCAGCCCCTGAACAATAAGATGGTAATAATCATTGGTAGACATCTTGTTTTGGTGAAGATATCTGAAAATGTGTGTTTATTTAGTGCGTAACAAGTTAAGGTAACACTGACCAGAGGTCCTAGTAGACCAACTGTTCCATGAGGTCCCACCTCACCAGGCAAACCCTAAGAGTAAGGAGAAGTATAAGATTTATTTTTGATCAACTTGTTGCAGTGCCAAGACGTTACACCACCACCACTAGCCTCATGTTCCTGTGTTCTTACCGCCAATCCGGAAGGTGCCTGAGGCCCTCTGATGCCTGGAAGACCATCTTCCCCCTGGAGCCAACCGAGACATTCAGACAGTCATGCTCACCAACGTTTGTGTGTTCTCAACAACATATCCCCAACCCAAAGAAGATATCCCCACCCCAAAGAAGATATCCCCAACCCAAAGAAGATATCCCCACCCCAAAGAAGATATCCCCAACCCAAAGAAGATATCCCCACCCCAAAGAAGATATTTCTAACCCAAAGAAGATATCCCCACCCCAAAGAAGATAT
>JACXGK010014774.1:0-11293 GCA_016801125.1 Novumbra hubbsi
CCCCCCCCCCCCCCCCCCCCCCCCATCTGTGTGGTCCAGTCTGTGTGGTCCGGTCTGTGTGGTCCGCTCGATAAACCTCTAAGCCTCTCTTAATGTGAGCTGCTGTGTTGTCCGTTCTGTGTGGTGCGGTCTGTGTTGTCCGGTCTGTGTGGTCCGGTCTGTGTGGTCCGGTCTGTGTGGTCCGGTCGAGTAACCTCTAAGCCTCTCTTAATGTGAGCTGCTGTGTTGTCCGGTCTGTGTGGTCCGGTCTGTGTGGTCCGGTCGATAAACCTCTAAGCCTCTCATAATGTAAGCTGCTGTGTGATCCGGTCTGTGTTGTCCGGTCTGTGGTGGTCCGGTCTGTGTGGTCCGGTCGATAAACCTCTAAGCCTCTCATAATGTAAGCTGCTGTGTGATCCGGTCTGTGTGATCCGGTCTGTGTTGTCCGGTCTGTGTGGTCCGGTCTGTGTGGTCCGGTCGATAAACCTCTAAGCCTCTCATAATGTGAGCTAATGCCGCCGGTCGGTGCCTGGCTGTCGGCCCGGCCGCTCCGCCTGTAAATCTGACCGTTCCACCGCGGCGGGCAGTTGTGACCCCGCCCCCGAAGAAAGAGAGCGCCCGCTGAAAGAATCATGACCCTTCCCTCGGGTGGGGAATTGGCTGGTCTGTCACTGTAATTTATAGCTCTTCCGAGAGGATCCGGAGAGATATTGACTGGTCTCCTCGTTGCCTGTCTCCTTGTTGCCTGTCTCCTTGTTGCCTGTCTCCTTGTTGCCTGTCTCCTTGTTGCCTGTCTTCTCTCTGGTCTGTCTCTCCGGTCTGTCTCCTCGTTGCCTGTCTCTCTGGCCGGTCTTTTCGTTGCCTGTCTCTCCGGTCTGTCTCTGGCCTGTCTCCTGGTTGCCTGTTTCTCTGGCCTGTCTCCTTGTTGCCTGCCGGTTGTTGCCATTTTGTGCTTCCTGAATGGCACCTGCTACCTTAGTAGAACCCTTGTTTTGACCAGGGGTCACCGGCTCAAGCAGAACAGACACAGGACTAGGCCTTAGTGAAGGCTTCCAGGACCGTCTATTGACCTGCTGTAATGGAACTAGCATGATGTGGTCACGGGTGGAGGAGAGGTGGAGGAGTGGAGACGGAGGGAGCTGAGTGAGTCGTGTTGTGGTGAGGGGTTTGTTGAGCTGGGTGAGGAATCTCCTTGGTTTCTTTTATCGAGGTGTTTGTCTGGATAGCTATGTGTTTGAGTCAATTCAAATTTAAATTATGTTCCGGGTCTGGTTGTCTGGTCAACACCCCCTGGGCCGGTCTGAACAGGGATGGGCTGTCTGGTCAACACCCCCTGGGCCGGTCTGAACAGGGATGGGCTGTCTGGTCAACACCCCCTGGGCCCTTCTGAACAGTCTAGCCAGTATGGAATACAGTGCTTTAATTCCCTGTGTCCCCTTCCTCCAGTCTAGCCAGATGGAATACAGTGGTTTAATTCCCTATGTCCGCTTCCTCCACTCTAGCCAGTATGAAATACAGTGCTTGGATTCCTTATGTCCCCTTCCTCCACTCTAGCCAGTATGGAATACAGTGCTTGGATTCCTTATGGCCCTTTCCTCCACTCTAGCCAGTATGGAATGAAGTGTATATATGAATAAGGATTGTCAACAGTACATATGCACATAACTGTGTAAGAAAACAACTCCTCACAACCCAAATCTCCCTTGTTTAAAGTAGTGCACTAGATATGGTGCAATTTGGAACCCAAAACTCTCCACTTTTTCCTCACTTGGACTTCTGCCATGTTTCGGTCACAGATGGACAACTAAACCATAAAAAATACACCTATTAACCAATTTAGAATGCAATTAAGAGATCCAATAGAACAGGTTAATTTATTCTGTATGTACCCGCTCATTACCACACCGTGTTGATCATTTCACAATAATAGTCTGGCTTCACACAGCTGCTCGTTAGATGAAATCTTCTTCCTCTCTCCCCCATCCTACTCCCCCGGTCTCTCACCCTTCTCCCCCTCTCTCTCCCCTCTCTCCCCCTCTCTCTCTAGTGTTCCCCCCACGTTCAGAAGGACCTTGCATATCTTTGTCCTCCATGTAAAGTACACCATAAATAATGCATTGGTTGAGTTAATTAGTGTTAATATGAATTAGCCTATTAAGAGCTTATGAAAATGTTTCATTTAGCTGTGTGTGTGTGTTTGTGTGTGAGTGTTGAAATGAGTTGGCAGAAAGAACAGATGTGTTTTAATGTTGCAGCATTTTGAATCAGACGGATTTCTGTCCTTTGTGACTGAACTGATGATAATGATGTTTTTTGTTAGTTTTGTTTTCTACCACAGAGCTGGATTTGGAGTTTCTTTCTAAAGTCGCCCATCTTCTCTCTACGTCTTCAATGGAGAGAGAAAGTTGCTGTGTGTCTCGTTACGGGTAGAAAGTACTTTGAACTTTTAAAAATGGAGTTTAATACTGTTTATCTTGTTTTGTGGGCTGGATTGCAGAGGAAGATGTGCTGCGTGGAATAATAAAACGTTGAATACACCAGAAAACCACCTCAGAATAGAAGCCGACACGCATCTCACCGGCAGCCCGGAGCACTGGGTTCTGGCTCATGAGGGTGTTCTGAGCAGCTTACCTTCCGCTTATTTCACAAATGGGTTTCTGAGTCTGACGGCCTGCTCTGAGTGGAGGTGTGTTGTGCGTCTGTTTTCTGTGTGTGTGTGGTTGGATTATGTATTCCCCTCTTACGCAGTTTGTCTCAGATCCTCTGGGGGGTCGTGGTCCATATTAGGGCGTCAGAGGTGACGTATTCTCCACCCCCCCCCCCCCCGTTAAATACCACCTCCTTTTTCCTTCCTCCTCTGAACAAGGAAATAATGCATCTGAAATTGCCTATATTTTATATTAAGCCTCACACGGAGACCTTGGCGGTAGTATTTCCTCCTCATCTCCAGGTTTAGTCCAGAGTGCCACACTGCAAGGGGGGGCCTATTCCATCTTAGGGTCCCTCCGCGGCCCTGAGACCCGCTCACACAATGGGCCCAACTGTAGTGAACAGGGAGGCATTTGGGGCGGCATAGCTGTCAGCGGCTCAAACAAAAGGCCCCGCCCATCCAGGAGAAGACAATAGTCAACCTGGTATGTCCATAAGTAATTACCCAGAATGCCACATAATCCTCCCTGACGGACCCCCAGGACACTGGAGCTGTGGTTTGTAATGGGACATTTACTGCCGTTTCGAGAGATGTGCTGGCTGGTTGATGGCCACAATTAAGATCAGTTTTAGTAGCTGGTGCTGGTTTTTAGAGATAATAAAGACAAAGTAAACAACAGCTATAATTAGTTGTAGTTCTCCGTTGACCTTTAAAAGGGATGCATTTATGTCTGCGGTGATGTGGCATTAGGCAAGGGGCATTCACAGCCTTGAATTCCCCACTGCTTTCTTTGTGGATGACCCATGGGTTTAAAGCCTGCGTCCAGGCACTCAGGTTTGTGTCACGGAAAAAGTATCTATTGCCATTGATTTGCCAGTGTTTGACAATGTAAAACAAATTTAAAACAAAGGGCTTCTTTTAAGATTTGACTGTCATTTATCCTGAGCGCTTTCTGTCGCTGCTGCTGTTCTGTTATCCAGTGTTACGGTCGTAGAGATTCCAACGTGTACAGGCGTTTTAAGGTACGCTTCTGACGCAGGTGTCGGAATCATTCCACTGAGGCTGTGACTCGTCTACCTGTTCTCCAACCCCGATGCTCCTTGATTAATTGAATACTTAACAAAAACGAGGCCTCTGATTTGGAAGCAACCAACTCACCTGGTTGTCCAGTTTGTAATGGAAACGAAATGCCCAGAACCTGCAGGCATTGGACTCCCTACCGAGCGGGTTCCTCCTGTCGGAGTTCAGTACTGTAACTGTCTGTCCGTGTGTATAAATGGTCTTCTTTGAAGCCGTCAGAGCTTGTGAAGGGCAGAGCAGCTATTAACATCAATATGTTTCCCGCCTCCTTCTAATGTACAGTCATGTGTTGTGTGTTACCATGGTGATTAATGGCAGAACATTAGGGCTGAACGATATGGACTGGAAATCATGGTGCGATTTTACTCGCAAGACGTTGGGATTGCAATTTGCCTTGCGACATGATGAACACCAATCCACAGGCTCTTTTCATGGGGTATTAAGCACATTCTGATTTTTATTTAACTTTTAGAACAATCAACCCAAAGCTCACGATAGTGCTCAATAAACATAATATCAAATAAAATAAATCAAAATCCCTTTTTTTCCAAGGAATTGTCCTATTATCAACATTTTAAATCTTATATTATATATAGTGTACATCACAGTATGTAACTATTGTGAATTATTCACATAGGGGGTTATATTAAATATATCGTACATCAGTGGGATCCTGGCCCTTGCGTTTGGAGTGTTGTCCACACGGATGTGGTCTTTAATCTGGGATCCTGGCCCTTGCGTTTGGAGTGTTGTCCACACGGATGTGGTCTGTCTTGGGATCCAGGAAAGATGCAATATCCCGTAGCTTTTGATCATCATACTTTTCATTGTACTTTTTGGTCAGGTCAGTGTCCTCTTGCTCCACAGCCAGTGTTTACGTTGGGAGGATGTCCTGTTATCCTTCAAATAACATAAAATGACATAGTCGTCACATGGAAGGATTGAAGGATCTCTGTGTTCGACGTGCAGATTGAAGGTTCTGTGTTCTTCCAGAGCTTTTCTTGGAAAGAGCAGAGTGTGTGATCATGACAATGTCCTGTATGAGACGTGTGCCTGGGTGTTTGCACAACTAGTTTACTTAGTTAGGCTGGCGCTGGTGGGATTGTTGACGTTTTGACTGGATTGCTTGTCCTGTTCGTGTGCCAGGCTCCAAACCTTCTACCAATCCGTTCCCAACCCAGTTTAGCTAACCCTAACCCTTCTACCAATCCGTTCCCAACCCAGTTTAGCTAACCCTAACCCTAATCCTTCTACCAATCCGTTCCCAACCCAGTTTAGCTAACCCTAACCCTTCTACCAATCCGTTCCCAACCCAGTTTAGCTAACCCTAACCTGCTAGTTCTCCAGAGTTCAGTGTGAGAACCCCCCCCCACGTCTCTCCCCTTCTGCTAACGTACGGAATGAGGTTCCAGACAAGCCTAACGGCAGGGCGTCCCAACCCGGTGAATGAAAGGTTGTCGTCCTGGCTCTTTACGGTCTTTTGGACTCAATTAAGGAGAGGAGCAGCACCAGCACCTGGGACCCACTCGTTAAGCGTCCAGGGACCCCCATCGCTCAGTTAGGAGCAGCGTCTGTTATTGTTCTGTTCCGTCTCGTGGCCGCACATCACTTCATCACGCTAATTAATTGTCTTAATGAAGGGTTGTCCTGATGAGATTGTGTTGGTATTATGTGTGTGATGTTAACCTTCCCGTCCCACAAGCTTGAGTTATTGGTCTTCTTGTCTCCCTGTCAGGTCCTGTGGACCGGTGTGTGTGTGTGTGTGTCTCATTAATCAGAAACGACAGAGTTCAGTAGATGAAACAGCTGTTTAAAAAAATTACAGTAAAAGAAACCTGACTTGACTAACCATCAGCTTCCCTTAGATCTGGCTGTGCTGGCAACCTACGTTTACAGCATGCTGAATGAAAGGTTAAAGGTCATCCGTGTCCTCTAACCCGCTATAGCATGCTGTATGAAGGATTAAAGGTCATCCTTGTCCTCTAACCTGCTACAGCATGCTGTATGAAGGGTTAAAGGTCATCTGTGTCCTCTAACCTGCTACAGCATGCTGGATAAAGGGTTAAAGGTCGTCTGTGTCCTCTAACCTGCTACAGCATGCTGGATAAAGGGTTAAAGGTCATCTGTGTCCTCTAACCTGCTACAGCATGCTGGATGAATGGTTAAAGGTCATCTGTGTCCTCTAACCTGCTATAGCATGCTGGATGAATGGTTAAAGGTCATCTGTGTCCTCTAACCTGCTACAGCATGCTGGATGTAGGGTTCAAGGTCACCTGTGTCCTCTAACCTGCTATAGCATGCTGTATGAAGGGTTAAAGGTCATCTGTGTCCCCCTACGGCAGGGATGGGACACTTCTAGATTTAACGGGAGAGCAACCTGTTCAGTGGGTGACTTTGAAATAGCACCCTATTTCTTCTACTGCTTATGACCCTATGGTATAATTTCCCCGGTCACGCGCAGTGTACTGCAAGGGGACTAGGCTTCTATTTATGACTAATTCTCTGTGTGAAGTGTGGCTGCAGGGCCTGTTTGTCTGAACAGGTATTATTACCTCAGCTGTCCACTAGCTCTGGACCAGCCAGATTTGCATATATTGACACGGTAATTTCACAGAGCGTTAAAGAGTGAACCTGTTGGCTTGTTTGAGCGATGAAAACAGGGTTGACTAATTGCATAGCCCCCAAGCTCGACATGGCTTTCTTGCTACTGAAGCAGTCAACAGTCATTTGTAACTCACCTTTATGGGGAGGAGAAAACCTGCTAAGGAGATAGGGCATGGCCCTGAGGGAGGAGGTGGTACATTATTAAGTGGAGGAGGAGTAAGAGGATGTAAAGGAGAAGGAAGAGGCTATATTCTACTAATTCTCCGGTCTGAAGACCCAGTTTTCTACAAATCCTCCTGTCTGAAGACCCGGTGTCTCAGATACCAGTCCAACTCCAACCTCTAAACCAGCGCTGTTCCCTCTCCTAAGCCAGTCTCTTTAATTGGTATTGTGGCAAACAAACAAGTTGGGGTTCCAATCCCTGATGTCCCGCGCCCCGACTTGAGGAATGTGTATATTCGCTTCCATGTTATTGAAAACAATATTTGACGTACAGTTTTGTCTGCTTCGTGTTTGCCGTGTTAAGGACAGCTCTATAGTCGTCTCCACCCTTCCTCCCTGACGGTGCTCTCCGTCAAAAGGCTTTCTGTTATGCATGGCTCCACCCTTCCTCCCTTACGGGGCTCTCCGTCGAAAGGCTTTCTGTCATGCATGGCTCCACCCTTCAGCATGTTTCCTACTGACCCAGGGGGATTGAATACACACGCTAATTATTGTTCAACCGTAGCCTCGCAATGGCTGTGGGAATTTAAAACCAGTGACATTATAAGATGCAACGAAGTTGAAAAGACAAACAGCTGATGATCCTGACGAACAGAGGAGCTGAATGGGGAGTCAGGCGGCCCTCCAACCCCATCCGCTACCTGGTTACTCTAACCTGCTCCGAACGCAGAGACGTGGTGACGAGACTGGTGTTTCAGTCTGTCTGGGATCTGACTGGTGTTTCAGTCTGTCTGGGATCTGACTGGTGTTTCAGTCTGTCGGGGATCTGACTGGTGTTTCAGTCTGTCGGGGATCTGACTGGTGTTTCAGTCTGTCGGGGATCTGACTGGTGTTTCAGTCTGTCGGGGATCTGACTGGTGTTTCAGTCTGTCGGGGATCTGACTGGTGGTGCTGGGGATCTGTGATTGGTGTGTTAGACTGCTGGAGATCTGTGATTGGTGTGTTAGACTGCTGGGGATCTGTGATTGGTGTGTTAGACTGCGGGGGATCAGTGATTGGTGTGTTAGACTGCGGGGGATCAGTGATTGGTGTGTTAGACTGCGGGGGATCAGTGATTGGTGTGTTAGACTGCTGGAGATCTGTGATTGGTGTGTTAGACTGCTGGGGATCAGTGATTGGTGTGTTAGACTGCGGGGGATCAGTGATTGGTGTGTTAGACTGCTGGAGATCTGTGATTGGTGTGTTAGACTGCTGGGGATCAGTGATTGGTGTGTTAGACTGCTGGAGATCTGTGATTGGTGTGTTAGACTGCTGGGGATCTGTGATTGGTGTGTTAGACTGCTGGAGATCTGTGATTGGTGTGTTAGCCTGCAGATGGGTGGAACGTGGATGCCAAGGAGTTGGATCATCCTGGCAGCAATGCCAGTCCACAACCTTCAGTGTGTCTCAGGGGAGCAGCTCAGCCATACGTAGCTGACGGGGACGTTTGAATGATTGGCAACATAGTGTTTGCCTGTGAAAATGTCACCGGATGCATTGGGTCCTTTGAGAACATTCTGAGCATAAACAATAGATGCTAGTCACTGAAGCTGCTGCCCGGTTCTGAGACAGACACCCTCTCGACGGACACTTGAGGTGGCTCTCTGTCTGCCCGCCACGGTGGGGACCTGACACGACCGGACGTCTGTTACCCCCCCAGGAGTGCATCGTGTTCACCTGCCGGAAGTAAGAGAGGAAGGGTGTAGGGCGGGGTTGGGAGAATGAGATGGAGGGAGATGGAGGGGCAGGGTTAGCTGGGCTCCAGCTAATGAGTGTGAAGGAGACGCATGGTAATTACTCTGTCTACCCGCGCCTCCCAGAGTCTGTTGTTCTTCTTAATCACTCGTGGCAGCTCTGCCGGTTTATTGAGATTCATTCCCCCCACGTCGACCTGGATGGCTTCAGTGCCTCAGCGCTGGGCTCCAAGCTGGGAGGAAAGGTTCGGTAATCAAGGGACAAAGCCCATCAGTTCAATATTGCTAACAATGTCATATCCTGAGGCAGTTTGTTTATTAATTCTGTGTTATGATATTGTATTAAATTGTTTATGCTCCGATGGTGTTTCTGAGACAATGGTTTAGATGAATAAAGGGAATAGCAATATTGCCGGCTACACGTTGTGTGACAGGTGGTTTTCCATCAGAAGTGTGGCTAGGTTTTTCCTGGCCAATCGATTCAGATTCTTAACCCTCATCTGACCTATCAAAATCGGTGGTTTAGCTAACGATTGGGACAATAGAGTCAGCCTGCCTGTGTAAGTGATTGTGAAAATAGGGAGGATGTTTGGCTGCAGTTTTATTCTCCTCCAGTAGGAGACACTACTGCAGGTTGTTTTTCAGTAGGACGTTCTTCCATTATTGTGCTGTGAGTCAAAGTAAAACCAAGAGGACTGAGAGAGTTTTGCTTCCCCCAGATGAAGTTTAGGAGGATATTAAGTATTTTTAATAATACATTTAAGCTGCAATATGAAAGGATATTGAAATAGGTTTGCCATTTAGGCAGTTTCCAGGCAACCCAGTCATAAAAAGACAGGAACAGTATAGTGTGATGTGGCCTACATGCTCATTACTCCGTCTCCCAAATGAAACCCTATTGCCTCTGGTTCCCTCCTGCTGACCAGAGCGCCATGGCTCAAGTGGTCCAAGGTAGTGTGATACAATAGTGATCAGGGTGGCATTTAGAACACAGCCCCAGTGCAATATTAATACAGAAGGTTTCTAGCAACATTCTCCCAAACAGCTGTAGGGCTTAATATCTCAGCTTCCCTCAAGTCTCAATCTATAATTTATGGGCCTGAATTCCCTAATGAGTTGATTAAAAGCACTTTTAAAGCAGTGCAGATAATAAGCGTGGTTCTAAGTATCTGGGTCAATACAGATATCCCCTAAATCACTTATCTGTCATGATGATGAGACTCCTGCTGGCCGAGTGGTGGTTGGCTGGTCGACCACCCTGACTTTTGGAGAATTCTCCCCATGGTTCTTGGAGACCAAAGAAACACGGGTGCTCCTTCCTTAGTGCCTGGGTGTTCCTTATCAGTCCCTAGCCTACACTTCCCATGATGCATTGTTCCTGGTGGGTGGCTAAATAAGTGTCTGGGACCATCCATTGTGATGCTACCATTAATGAATTATCAGTCTTGTGCCATTAAAACAAAGCGGGCTTCATGCAAACTATTCTCATAGTGCATTTTATTGACATCGTGCCAGCTGTTTTAATAGAAGTGGGAAAAACATTGACTGAAAGTGGGATTGAACCCCAAAAGACACCTGGGTCTGGAGCCCCAAAATACACCTGGGTCTGGAGCCCCAAAATACACCTGGGTCTGGAGCCCCAAAATACACCTGGGGCTGGAGCCCCAAAAGACACCTGGGGCTGGAGCCCCAAAAGACACCTGGCGCTGGAACCCCAAAAGACACCTGGGTCTGGAACCCAAAAAGACACCTGGCGTTGGAGCCCCAAAAGACACCTGGCGCTGGAGCCCCAAAAGACACCTGGGACTTTTAGAAGTGTTCCACCAGACCTTCTATGAGTTTTGGCAGTAGTCTCGGGACACCAGATCGTTTAGAAGTCGTCAGGTCACGTCTCCCCTCGGCCCACGCTTTTGTGTGCCGTTGTAGTTAGTCATCTGGCCCAGCCCACGCCTCCCGAGGACACCGCTGGGCAGCATGTGGGGAGACAGCCCAAGTGGTGGGGATTTCACAGTCACTTAAACAGCTTAGTAAAGGTCACTCAGTCAGACCGCCCTCCAGCTGTCAACCACACAGGTGGGTTCCTGGACGGCAGACCCTCGGCTTTGATCAAAGGTAGTGCATTTAACAAGGTAGTGCCAAACGTTACACTGTCCATTCGCTTGAAGTTGTACCTACCCAGTCCCACACTCCTCTGCACATAGGCTGTGATTTGATGAGGTCTCTTCCGGACACGGATGTCTTAGTGGTTTTTAACGAGCACACTAAGCCCCGGCCATGCATCTTCCAGGCCCGTAGGAGTCACCGGGAGGCGTCTTCCAGGCCCGTAGGAGGCGTCTTCCAGGCCCGTAGGAGTCACCGGGAGGCCCTGAACAGCTGCTGCGATCCCACTCATTGGAATGTTTCCATTGATTTGATTGGACCCTCGCCTCTACCTACGCCCAGTTGTAGGATTGATTGGTGGATCGCTGCATGTGGCTGTGTGTCTAAAATGAAGACACAACATTTCACCCTCCGTGGCCAGTTTATGGGATATACCGGTCCAGCACCGGGTTGGCCCCTCTCTCTGGCTCCAGAACTGGCTGAATTCCTCATGGCCTGTATTCCAAAGGTCAGGGAAAGGGTTAAACCTGACTCTCATGACACTTTCAAAGTCACTTTGATCACTGGTTTTGCACCACTTTATTGTTCCATTGCAGTGATTAAGATGTACGTGGCATGGGAACCGGGCATGGGAACCGAGGCAGCTGTAGAACCGCAGACCACCCAATAACATCCAGCTGTAGAACCGCAGACCACCCAATAGCATCCTGCTATAGAACCGCAGACTACCCAATAGCATCCAGCTGTAGACCCACAGACCACCCAATAGCATCTAGCTGTAGACCCGGAGTCCGCCCAATAGCATCCTGCTATAGAACCACAGACCACACGATAGCATCCAGCTGTAGACCCACAGACCACCCAATAGCATCTAGCTGTAGACCCGGAGTCCGCCCAATAGCATCCTGCTATAGAACCACAGACCGCCCAATAGCATCCTGCTATAGAACCACAGACCACCCAATAGCATCTAGCTGTAGACCCG
>JACXGK010014775.1:0-11192 GCA_016801125.1 Novumbra hubbsi
GGGGGGGGGGGGGGGCATTGAGACAATGTCGGGGACATCAGAAACGTCCCTGGGAAAAACCAGCATGGACAGCTGACAATTTAAGAATTTAGGAAAGTACAAAGCACAAAAAAGAACAATTACACTTATAGTAGGCAAACAGATGAACTGATAAAGAAAAGATCAGACAATATTTTTTGGGAAAAATACGTCATTTTCGCCAAGTAAATAGGCTACAAAAATGGAGTGCCTTCGCGGATCTCAACCGAGTGTTCTGATTTCAATGCCAGTGTAAAGGCCCAGACTCCTGGTTTAAGCACCTGCATTGTTTCCCTATAAGGGACATGAATAAGCTATTGATGAACTGAGAGGTTTTGTAAAAATACATAGTCATTTTGGCTTAGTGAATATGGTATAATCATATGGGTATTATTCACATGAAAAACATTAGATTTTTTAAATCTCACGGTTATTGTATTTCACAAACACCCCTTCAAAAGACCAGCCTTCACCGAATGCTCCTTTTCCCATGCTCCAATCTGAGCCTCTGTATATTAGACAGAATGGATAAATGAAACCATGTGCTTTCAGAATGTTCCAGAAGGTTGGTTAAGTGTTGTAATTAGTAGGGGCTCAGTGGAGCATTGCTTCCTGCTTTCAGAAGCCATTTCATGCGTTTAAACATAAGGGAACGAGCCCACTGGATTCTAGCATTAACCTTCCTTCAATTTGTATAGTGTATGTTGATTTCCCATGCATGGCTTCAACTATGACTGTAAACTTGTAAAACTAGATAAAGGCCAGTTGCAGAGCATGCTGCTCTTAATCCTCTTTATGAATTCTACTTTAAAAACACATGTTGTTCTGTTTTCTATCAGCTAAGTCGGCTATGTAGGTACATGCAGAGGGATGTACCTTGCATAATGAACCAATCACTAATAACCTACTGTTTTGCGGGGGGCTGACGGTCATATTTAGCAATAAGGCAGTTTTTACGCACTGCAGGTACATTTTATCCAAGTGAGAGACAAGCGAAGAAAGCTCTTGACTGAACAAGTAAATACATGAATATGCCATGTCATCTAATGTTATTCTACCGTTCTGGGATTTCTGATGAAGATCTTTGAGCGTCCGTAGGCAAACTCCTCAGCCGGAACGGAACAGTCTGTCAGAAGCACCTCCACACCGTCCCTAACAGGGAGACATAGAGGTACTAAGCCTTCAACTAATCCACCGTGACACTCCCATAGCCTAGCTAGACATAACACCGTGATTCAATGATTAGAGACAAAGACAAAAACATTGGAGAGAGTGAGCGAGACAGAGAGACATCAGATAAGGGTGGTCACAGGGGGAAGCAATGCAATTCTAAGGGAGATAAATCTATAACTGAAGTAACGTGGGATGAAAACAAGTTGTAATATGGTTACAAGGCAGCAGAGGAATGGTGCAACGCCTCAACATGCCCTGGACGGAGTAAATGGAACGACTTAACTATGATGATCGGCAACCGGATGACTACAAGATCTGGCCATCTTAACCTGGCTTGCTGACATTGTCGTATCATGACGCGGTTTGTGTGGGCGAATCACAGATGGATTACAACACGGTTACGACGTTGGACTATGAAAGCACATTGTGACGGCTTATGTCAAATGACCGCGCCTGTTAGTGTGTGTTACTATTCTACCTGGCGGCTCCCCTCCAGTGGGGCCAGGTCTGCTTGCAGAGCATCTTGTAGCGCTCCAGAGAGGACTCGTAGGACTGGCGGAAGGCGTAGCCCGCCCTCCTCACGCGGACGTTCTCCATCAGGCCCAGGTAGCGGACCTGGTGACACACCAGCGAGTCGGTGAAGATGTGCGCCGCCTTCTTGTCGTTGGGCTTGATGCACCTGAGGAGAAACGGAGACGAGTCGGCTCGGGATGCCTTCGACCAAGCGGGAACATCACAACGGTCGGCCCGGGGCTCGGCGCTGACGCCCGTTTACCGGATGTAGTTGGGGTTCTTGGTCTGCAGGTTCCTCATGAGTCCCCCGACGGAGGCCTTGAACTGGAAGCCCGCAGTCGGGGGTCTCTTCAGGTTGACTTTGGCAGGGTTGCCCTCAGGGAACAGCTGTTTCATCAGGCTGTGCGTGGCCTTGTACATGGCCTGGGACAGGTCTCTGTACAGCAGGTCATTGTTCTTGTCTACAAATCCCTCCACACGGTACAGAACCTAGAAACACGCCATATGATGTGTTAGGAATGCTGTCGGTAATGTGAAACAACCCCATCACCAAGAAAAATAACTATCTTCAACGATGAGGCACAGGATAGCAGAGCACCAATACAACTTAGGAGGCAACAATAGTTGTATGAATCATAAATATCTGTTGCGGTTACATCTCTAGACATTTTTGTACTGGGTTTTTGGCAACGTTGGCTCCATTATCAATCAACATAACTAAACAGGATTCATAGACCACATCACTATCTATGGAGCATGTTGATATTTAATACACGTATCCCATAAGCTTTAAAGCTAGAGATGTTCTAGGTTATTGTGATATTGGGGTGAGATGGGCTAAAATGGGTCTGCAGACTCCAGGCCAAATTCATAGCAGTTTCTTTCCTACATTGAATTGGACCCCTAACCCGGAGTTTCAGTAGGTCTGTCATGGAATGTCAGGCATGTTCCTCCACCCTCCTGTACCTTCCCGGCATAGTGTAGGATGCGGAAGCAGCTGTGAGGCAGGCTGTGATCGGTCAGGAACTTGGAGTTCTTGCTAAGTCGGCTCTCAAAGTGCTGGTGCTCAGCGCAGATGGTGTTCAGCTTGTCTAGGAAGGTTTCGTCAGTCACAGTGCCGGGCCTGAGACACTCCTCATCCAACATGGCCAGGATACCGTTCTGGTTCTGGAATGAAGAAAAAGATGAATACATTCTTAGACATCTCATATATAGTTCTTATACATATGGGTCATTCTTAACGAAGGACTTCATAAATATTACAAGGACAATATACAATTGCAGTTGCAGAACAGAAAGTAAGACAGGGTTCTATGCCATTCCTTAACTCATAATATGAAAAGCATCTAATAATTCATCTAAAGTAAACAGACTTTACAGGCAAAGATAAACAATGTTTTTATTGCAACAAATCATTTGTATATCAGGGAGGTAGAAAAAAAAGGATGTCAATTATTTACAGATTGATATGAGATTGTTTTGTTCTGCTTTTAAAAGATCAAACAACACCTACTGGGTGGATCAACTCACATTCTCAATGAGGTCACAGATAATGGCATTGTTGAAATACTCAATGTTGGTCCATTCGATGCCCTGTGAAGAAAAACAACACCAATCAAGAAGACATCTTGGAACTTTTCAAGAAAGTCCTGGACAGTTCTGCTGACCTCACGTAGACTTACTCATACAGGCCTGAGTGGTTTAATAGATTTGCCCATTGACCTGTACTCTCATACAGGCAGTTAACCAATAGGACAATTAGTAAAGCGCTTACAGAACAGAATTGTTTAAGTGGTTCAATATCAGTCTGATTGCATCTGAAGTAATTTAGTTAGTAATATCAAATGGCCTTTTCTATAGATTGGCTGTTGCCATGGGTCGACACAGCCAGAGTTCGGGGCTGAAAGAGTAAGACATGTTATACTCAATTCACGTACTCCTACAAACTATTCAAAAAGGAAAACGAGCACGACGCGAAAAACAACAACTTTTCAGATGGTGACAAACAGGCCTTCGGAGCTTTATGACAAGTTTGGGCTGGGAACCGGTGGTCAGGGCTGATTCGGACCGTGTGACAGTCCGACCGGGAGACCAGGTTTCGGGGGAGAAGGAGAGGGCGTGCTGGATCGGCCGACGGGGGTTGTGGACTCTAATGGGCCGGGTGGTCCCAAATCTCCCACCCCTTGCACTCCTCCGGTCTCCCACAATGTGGTATTTTCCCAGGCACTGGTCTGGAGTGGGGCCAGGGAGGGGAATGTTGCGGAGGGGAGGTCAAGAGAGCAGCACACACATACGTAGAGCAAACAGAGACCCAAGGCCCGGGGAGAGTAGCGTGTTTACCCCGCTGGAGTGAACGATCACTTCCGTCCTGGAGCTCTCTGACACACACACACACACACAGGGAGAACAGAGAGAGGTGATAGATATAGGAGCGGTGGAGAGAATAGGAGAGAGGTGTGAGAGGAGGGAAGTGGGCTGCAGACAGAGGTTTTGAATAGAGTGAGAGACAATAGGAAATAAAGGCAGCGAGAAAATGTCAATATAAACCGGGAGAAACAAAGGACTTGAACACCAAGCGCTCGATGAGGGTCAGGTGGCTTCACAGCCCAGACATAATATAACACCGGATGTCAAGCCCGGTTCACAACCCAAATTGCATGTCTGTGTGTGTAATGAATGCTTTTAAGAGTCAACCACCTCTTATGTGTCTGCCAGTAGGTTTGCAACGACAGGGGCGTTGTTCATAAGACACCAAACAAAAGAAACGATACGCGGCGAGACGACCTGGATCCTTACCTCTCTTATGTATTCTTCCTGCTCTTCGCGTAGCGTCAGTTCGATGAAGATCTGCTGCAGCTTCTCGTTGCAGTAGTTAATAATGAACTGTTCAAAGCTGTTGTCCTGACGAGGTGTGAACAACAACAACAGAGGCCATCATTAGGCTATGTGTCGTCAGTTTAAGCAGTCCAGAAGCACACGGCAGGTCTCCACGCGGTTGCAGATCAAGAATTTACTGGGGCGAAAACACTGACTGCTTGCCTGCCTGCCGCCATGATGGCCACTGGGTTGTCATGATGAGCCCTTGGGTCCCTCCCTGGCCCTCTGGTTGGATTCTACTAGACCCAAGTCAGCTCTATTTCTCTACTGTTCTATGGCTAACAAATGAGATAAAAAAAAAAATCTCCAAAAATGTATAGATTTTCCCTTGCTTCCCTCTCTGACCTTCTGTGGGAACAGTGACATGCAATGCTCAAAACAATTAGGGAAACACGTAATCATCACAGTATAACTTCAATTCAACTTCAGGGATATCAATCTGTCCAGTTTGGAAGAATAAGGGAATGCCATCTGTTTTGGTACAACAAATGAACTGGAGAGGCAACAGCAAGACAACCTGAAAAAGAGAATGATTTTGAAGGTGGTGGCCAAAGACAATTGCTCTCTCCTTATCCTCCTGACCGATTCTTCTCTAGTTTAGTGTTTTGCTAGTGTCCCTGTCACTACTGGTAGCTTAAGGCGGTATCTGCAGCCCATTCAGGCACAGGTAGTCCAGCTCCTCCAGGAGCAAGACGAAATGTTGCAAGAAGGTTTGCTGTGTCTCTCAGTACAGCCTCAAGAGCATGGAGGAGATACCAGGGAATCGGCTGTTACACGAGGACAGTCTGACCGGTATCTGCTTCTTTGTGTGACAAAGAACACTGCCAGAGCTCAACAAAATAATCTCCAGGGAGCTACTGGTGTGCATATTTCTGAACAACTACAGATGAAGAGACTGGAGATGCCATGGTGAATGTTATGCTGCCTGCAACATCATCCAGCTTGACGCTGTTGGCGGTGGGTCAGTGATGGTCTGGAGAGGCATATCCTTGGAGTGTCGTACAGACTTCCATGTGCTTTTAGGTACTAGGATTAAATCCTCAGACCCTTCGGCAGACCTGATACTGGTGCAGTGGGCTCTGGGTTCCTCCTGGTGCAAGACAATGCTTGGCTACATGTGGCCAAAGTGTGTAGGGCAGTTCCTGGGTGACAAAGACACTGGTGCCATTGACTGGCTTGCACATTCCCCAGACCTGAGTCCAATTGAGAACCTCTGGGAAGTTATGCATCGTTGCATCCAACGCCACTAAGTAGCACCACAAACTATTCCCATGAGCTCACCGACAAACTCTTTACCAGGAGCTCACTGATTCCCTGATCCAGGTCTGAGTGGAGATCCCCCAGGACACCATCCACCGTCTCATCAGGAGCATGCCCAGATGTTGTCAGGAGTGCATACATGCACATGAGTGCCATAAACACTACTGAGTCATTAAATTCTGGCAATTTGGAACGACTTGTGAATTTAAATGTTTACTTTGATTTTCGGTGTGAGTTTGAATCTAGCCTAAAATTGGTTGGTGATTTTGGTTTCCATTGAACGTTGTTACGTAATTTTGTCCTCAACAAATTACAATGTACAGTAACGATTCTGATGTTTAATATTTCTTGATCATCAAAACCCGATGTGTGATTTTAGTGTACGTTTTTTGGAGAAGTGTAAATTTTTAGATAATGATAGCTACGACACTAATCCAGGCAGCAAACCAAGCCACCAGGGCCTAGATCTTCCTTTGATTGTAACACTACCCATTATTTAAAACCCCTCTTAAACATTCAGTGTTTGGACAACAGAAAAATAGTAGTCTCAGCAAAATCGTCTGTGTTTCTTGTCAAGGATAACATGTAAACTAACTTTAGCAAAGATTATGTGTTACAGAAGTTCATTTCAAAAGGAGTTAAATCGTGACAGTGAAAAGAAAAACGACTATTAAAATTCGGTTACAACCATTTTAAATACCCAAATTATATATGTTTTGTCATCAATTAAGATAACCAGTTTAGTTTTCAGTCACGGTTCCTGGTTAACATCAGCAGGGTTGTGTTTGGGTTAGAGAACAATATCACTCCATTTGCTTTGGTTACGGTATGTTAGAACAGCATAGCTGGGTGTAAATGACGTGCTGGTGACCTCTGGGCCGGATGGACAAACGGCCATCAGAAGGAGGACGTTCATACATAAACTAGTTTCAGACCGGTCTATGTTGCCTTGCCAACTGCTGTACAAGGATAACGGAAGTTTGCAAAACAGTCCAAAACAGGTCTAGGACTACTTTAATTTAAACAAACGCCGCTATGGTTTAGGGAACCAGTCGTCCTTCATTTACCCCCATACAAAAATAAAACTATGTACACTAGCAAAGCTGCTATTGATAACGTTCTGAAATAAGATGAGGATTAAGGGCTGAACTTGGTAACAACATGCACACTGCACTCAGCAAGCCCTTGGCAGGTCTACTTACGCCATCCTGTCGCCACAGACACAACAACATTCAGGAGAGAGGAATGGAACAACTTCAAAGTGAGTGGGGAGCAGTCAGGAGCATTTGTGCACATTTTAAAGGTTAACTTAAAGGGAAACTGTGGAATGTAGAAGTTTAGATGCTAGTTGCTTGTCAAACGCGTTATCTCCTGGAACCACACAAACGGTTTAATTCAGGCAGTCAACATGCTTCGGCTCATGGGGAGATCGAGGAAGATTCCTCAACATATTTATTTCCCACAAAGGGTGAGACATTCCTCTTACCTCAAATATTTCAAAGCCATAGATGTCCAAGACTCCCATCACCTTGTGGCGTGTTTTGGCCTGAGCCTGAGGGGAGAAAGAAGAAACACAGAAAACTCTCTGGGTTTAATGACACTCATTTAATCTTGATTGGTGGGGCTTAAATGTAATGCATGATTACAGTCACCGGTTCGTGGAATAATCCATTAGAATATGCTTGATTATACTGTAAGTACAAGAGGACACTGAGAAGGCAGAGAGGACTGACCTTTATGCTTTCATTGATCCTGGTAACCAGCCAGCTAAACAGGCGGCTGTAGAGGTTTTTGGCCAGGGCGTCACGAGCGTAGTAGGCCTGGAAAACCACCAGAAAGTGCTTCACTTTTAGATAACAGAGTAAGCAGGCTTGAGAGTAAACATCTGCAAACTCTTCGAGTGGCGTAGCATTTGCCAGTCAATTGGAACAGGGGTAAATGCTAGTTGGAACGGGGGGTAAATGCTAGTTGGAACGGGGGTAAATGCTAGATACATTTTTATGGGTGTGAAAGTGGCACCCGTCAAGTTGTTATTCCAGCTGTAGCTGCTTATCATTCCATCCGTCCACAGTGGTGCAACAGTGTAAAGATTTATTAAAACGTCCCGAGGAGGCGTGTCCTAGCATGACTCAAATAGCATCCCTATAGTTACAGAGGCTCATCTTCTGGCTTGTCGCCACGCTGGGGCTGTCATTGCCCATGTAAACACACACGCAGGCACACACACAGGCAGGCACGTACACAATCGGGCGTACACACGTGTGCAGAACAGAGAAGGTAAACTCTGTGGAGTGATGCCGGGGCATGTACCGGACCCGGCTCTTTTAAAAACCTTTCGAAGAGGGGATGTATGGACTGGTGATATATGTGCTGTGGATGAGCCGGCAACGCTAAGATGGAGCTAGTTCCTCCAAAGACTACAACTAGAGATCTGATTTAAAGCCTCCGTCTGGCCTTTTTATACTCTCTTGTTTATGCCATCTGGCCGGAAGTTTGTTACAATACGTTCTGTTGGACTCTAGAGACACACACACACACACCAGCACCAGGGGATCTGCCGCCGGGTTCTAGATGTTTGTATTGCCTGTCTGTGCTGTCAACTGACGTGGTCAGTGTCACGGTAATTAGCAGAACAGTGGGCAACACAGCACAGACCTACCTGGGAACAGGCTATAGCTACGCCTCTTCATGAGGCTTTGCAGAAGCATAAGGGGAGATTGGTCACATGTCCAACTACTCACGCAGACCTTCAGCAACAGCTGAGGACGCTAGCTTCTGGTCCTCTCACCTCAAACATGAATGTGCCCACAGCATGAACTCACTAACCACCGAAAGCTTGACCTATTTCTGCATTTCCAGGAGGGACATTCACTAACGCCTCATCTATAATAGATATGTTTCAATGTTGAGTAGATGGGGATGGGTAGAAGGGTTAGATAGCTGCCTGGGAATCATTATATCTCATCGTTATATTCCAAATGATTTGAGCGTGCAACGTCCCTCAGGACATAGGACGCTGAAAGAATCTTGTTGTGGTCTTGTGCAGGTTCAGTTGGAATGAGGTTAACAATAACAGAGTGAAGGCTCTGGGTTTAGGCCCCGCAGCAATAACGGACTACAAGCACCACCCTATTCTCAGCCGCTTCCATTCTTATAACCACCTTTCAGCTGAAAAGGCCCCATCTTCTAAATCAATCAGTAATTCAGAAAAGATAACGAAAGTGACAACTGATTCTAACCACTTAAAACCAGCAATGCAATACATTGGCCTCCAGAAACGGTCTGAATCGATTTAAGAACAGTGTGTTTTTTTGTGTGTCGCACATTTCAATTGAGGTGATCGCGTGAGTGTTTCAATTCTATTCTTAAGTTTGAGTTAATGAAGTTGCATTACAGCGCTGACAGTGTTGTCCTCACCTGGGCCACGTTGAGTGTTGTGGACACCTTCTCCATCTTCGCTTCCACCGTACGGTAGCTAAAAGCCCTCTCCAGCACAGACTGCTCAATCCCCAACAGCTCGCACATCTCCTTCAGATCTAGAACACAAACTCTGTCAGCACAACTTTAAGATAATGTATTATCGCATTATTGTTTTACATCTAATGAATCTATCTTGCTGTCATGAAGGTACAATCACATTCAGTTATACGCTCAGCTCAAATATTGGGTATTTATAAGGGCGTTGGCTAATCCCTTAGAGAGATATGGTGATCTACCTAGAGAATCTACATTAGTGTCAGTGTCGTGTTGCCTGGGCAGCCAAAGGAGTGGTCTTTAAGAGGAGTAGCTAAAGCGCATTAGCCTTAATGTACTTAGGTACATGCAGCCGAATTGTTTAAATTGGCCTAATGAGAGTTGTGTTGCTGACGATGAACAGTGGAAGTTGATACAGCAGTTAAATTACAAATTTTAATTAAATACCTGGTACAATAAATTACATTATTACATATATAAACGGTCTTAGTCAAAGTGTAGATGTTTGTGTCTTACTCCTCAGACCATTTGACTTGTGCCACTGCAGTTTCGTTTGCAAAGAAAGAATGCCAAAGGATGCCTGGTTGGGTTATTAAGACAGAAACATGTATTTTCAAAAAAGTGAACAGCTGAACCTGAATGTTATCCAGCCTCCTGTGCTAATCAGTGAATGTACCACACTGAAAACAAGAAAGGACACTAACCAGTAGGGGGCAGCACAACAAACCCATAGCCAACAGTTGACTTACTTTGATGGGCTGATCAATACAGAGGACAAATATATACATCTGTTACATCATACACACTTTCACATGAAATGCATGACCACCTGTATGCAGCCACAATACATTTACATTTTCAAAATGTGGGCGATCGATTTGTTTGACATCCGAGTATTGGCACCAAAGTAGCGTGTGCCCGTGTAGCAGGACAGTGGTGTCCTGCAGAGAGGTTGCTGGCTGTCCAGTCAGACCACAGCCTCACCATTCTTGTCCTTGACCCTGCTCTCGTCAAAACCATTGACCCTGGACTCCGGTTTGAACTCGATGTTCCCCAGTTTGAGGACCGCTGCCACCAGCTCCAACACCGACAGCACTTCATCCTCCATAAACCCCACGATCTGCATGGCATTCTGGGAGGGCACAGAGAGGGGGAGATTTGAAGCTGAAAGTTTAAGCAAGGTCAAGGTGAGGCACGGAATATTTGTTCTCGATCCGTTATCGAGTACTTATTTGGGATGGAAGGGGTTCTGCGGATCAGTGATTCTTACAGACATACATCAACTTGTAGTCAATATTAAATCTGTATTGTTATAGAGGACAAAAGAAAGAGGGAATTTCTGGATTGGAGAGAGAAGAGGGGGAACGACAGGTGCAGTCCTGTGGGTTCCATGCCTTGGGAAAACTTGAAACTGTGTGTGTGTGTTTGTGTTACTTTGATCCGACACCATTGTCAACAAGTGAGAGAAAAGGCTGATTAGGGATAGACAGTTTTTGTTCATGAGCAACCTCTATTGTATTTTGGAGCCTTTGATAATGTCCAAAACATTGTATTGTAAATAAAGTGTTGGAATATAATCCACACCGGCCCTAAAATAAGTACCTAAAGTGTCTGCTGCCTTCCAGTTAGGGATGGCCATCCTGTCTACTCACATAAGGAACATGTGTAGGAGGTCTTGTTTGTTAATAAAACAGGAAAAGTGAATGTTTGTCAGTTGCAAATGAGCTCCAAGGAGAATTGACTCCACCCCTCCAAACTGATCTAACGGACTTGCTCAGGGAGACTCGGGGGGAGAGAGACTCGGGGAGAGAGAGACTCGGGGAGAGAGAGACTCGGGGAGAGAGAGACTCGGGGAGAGAGAGACTCGGGGAGAGAGA
>JACXGK010014776.1:0-11189 GCA_016801125.1 Novumbra hubbsi
CCAGCTGGGGATCAGTGGCCAGAGGAGCCATCGGGGGATCAGGGGCCAGAGGAACCAGCTGGGGATCAGGGGCCAGAGGAGCCATCGGGGGATCAGGGGCCAGAGGAACCAGCTGGGGATCAGGAACCAGAGGAGCCGGAACAGGAGGCGGAACAGGGACCAGAGGAGCTGGAACAGGAGGCGGAACAGGGACTATAGGAGCCGGAACAGGAGGCGGAACAGGGACCAGAGGAGCCGGCAGGGGATCAGGAACCAGAGGAGCCGGAACAGGAGGCGGAACAGGGACCAGAGGCGCCGGAACAGGAGGCGGAACAGGGACCAGAGCGGCTGCGGGTCGTTCACAGGTTTAGGTTGGTGATTCTGTTACGGTCGTCAAGGGTGTTTAAAGGAAAACGTTGTTTAATGAACATACTTAGTGAACACAAAGAATCAAAAGGAAGGCTAAACAGTAAGGTACAGGTAACATTGAAGGAAACAGGAACAATGACAGCAACAGCGACAACGATCAACAAGAAACACTGGGGAAGAAGGAACTTAAAAAAGGACTAAACAGGGGGTTAACAAGGAACAGGTGAAACCAATAAACCAAGGGGAAGCAGACCAAGAAACTAGAACAGAAATACATTGAACATAGAAATACAACGGCATAGGCCAGTTATCATATGGCAATTTTGGAGCTAGACAATTTAGCTTTTTTGAGCAATGAAGCTATTCTTAGCTTTGCAGTCTTGACCAAATTATCCTGGTTTCTGACTTCCATCATAGACGCTCATTACAGACAGTTACAGCAGCATGGTGGATTCCTTGCGAGGATAAAGTGATTTGCCTGAGAGGGAACTCTAATATGTCCCCATTTATTGTTGTGCTGGAACATTTATTTGAAAGCCCTTAGGAATAAGATCACCACACCTTTCATATCAACAGTAGCTAGTAATTATCCAGGGGCACGCAATAAGCTATAGATTGAGGGAGGAGAGTCTGGTGGAATATTTCTGGTGCTCGAATCTCGCACTCTTTCATTCTCTCTCCCTCTCCCTCTCCCTCTCCCCCTCCCTCTCTCTCTCTCTCTCTCTCTCTCACACACAAACACACACACACTCTGATTTATGTCAACACCTCCTACTTCTCTCTCCGGGGCATCTGCAAGCAGAAGACCAGTTACCTAGTTACAAGCAAGAGATGGTGCGACGAGTAATGTAATGTTGTTGGTGGCTTTCAGTACAGGCAACCTCTCGGACTGTAATGTTGTTGGTGGCTTTTAGTATAGGCTGCCTCTCGGACTGTTATGTTGTTGGCGGCTTTCAGTGTAGGCTACCTATCGGAGTGTAATGTTGTTGGCGGCTTTCAGTATAGGCTACCTCTCGAACTGTGAGCAGTCAGGTGGAAGTGTGCGTAAAGTTCATGCCAGAAGAGGTGAAATAGCTTGCTGTCAATCAAACCGTTTTTTTCCTTTTATTATGAACGCGCTCAAGAAAAAACATTATTCGGGCATTGTGTGACCTATCATTTGACGGTTGCAGTTATAGTTATACAGGCAAAAGATATACATGTGTCACCAGAAAGAGAAACATCACCTGTTTTTATTCATTCAGCTGTGGATAGCCCTACATAAGTGAGAAAGGAAACCAGTTTGCAAAAGTGAAAGGTAAGATTCTTTATGGGTGTATGGTTTATGTTTAGCATACTGTCCTAATAAGACAATCTGAATATTCGTACAGGCAAATATAAAACAGCAGAGTTAATATCATGTAAAATGATAATATCATTCTTATTAATATTGGTTTGCTATTATTAGAGTCAGTAAGCCGACTGCTGCCCTATCGCACATAAATGTTCTTCAGCATCCGTTTCCAATTGTCCTTCAGCTTTTTCCATGGAAAGTAATGGTTGCTTCTTTGACAATGTTTACAGCATGTTTAATCATTTGTGTTTAATGATGCCAATAGCTATGGAAGAGGTAACAGATAAAGAACTCAGCGAAGCTCCACTCTGCTTCATTTTGCAAGTTACTATCAGATTCCTCTCCCAACAGTAACACTGATCAGGACTACTTGTCAATCCCAGTGGCACCTGTATTGCAAAAGTCTGATCCTCTCATAAGGTGCTATGAATGGAATCAGCTGCTGCCCGGGGCTACAGTATCACTGTCTATGGCTGATATTGAGTGATGTACTTGTTTCCCTCCATCCGGTTGTGTATTTAAATGGACTTATACAAACACATCCTCCAGCTCTCATCTGTGTCATGTCTGTGAACAGTAACCCGGGAAGAACATAGAACACATCTACAGCCAGTGCTTGTGCCTTTACATCATTGAATGGAAATGAGTCATCCTTATCATTTAGGGAGCCCTCCCAGGAAATCATTAAGACCACAGAGAGTTTCATCTTTAGGCTAGAAACTTTCTACAGGATGGAAAATGGTCTGATTAAATTGGAACTTGGTAGAGAGTGGCTGCAGAATATATATATGTGTTTTTAAAGTAATTGCTATCTCTTTTTTTTCCTTTTGGGATGCACTACTTGTCTATTTTCAGTGAATATGCTTAAAGTAAATCTGATTGTATACTATAGAAACTCCTTTGCTCTGTGTGCCACACTGTAATCAGTTTATTGTATCTGTGCAATTTCTCTCCATTGAGAGTATCGGTCATGTTGACATCCTAATGGTTACTACTATCTCAGTATAGAAATACCTACAGTAGACCTGGTTACAACCTGCATTAAAGTTATGTGAAGTTATTTCTTGTGTGTGATTCTAACACATTTATACGTTTTAGAATGTGTGACATTTATCCCTGTGAATTGTTTTTGATGGCGTCAATCAAGGAGGATGGAACAAATTGGCCCGTTAACTATATTTCTAGCACATTTGTGACACACATTTCTCACAGCTGCTGGGTTCAGACAAAGTCCGTGCAGGTCCTATATAGAAACACAGAGACACACCTTGATACAACACCGGTCAATCACACCAGCATGGCGTGGCATTAGTTAATAGGCATGTCAGAGTGTGACCATACCGCATGCTATTTCTCCCTGCTCTGTCCAAGAATCGTTAGTTCTTTTTGTTGCATTCCTACACCATTACAATTCTAAAATGCCATTTGGAGATCTATAAAACAACAGAGAATGTAATCTCAGTTCATGAATTTCATTATTTTATTATTCATGACATTATTACACAATCCATACCCAACAAACCCGTAATATATCACAGTCGGGCATGTAATGTGTACTCTCTGGATCACAGTTCAATTGTGTTGTTGTTGCCATACGTTCAAATCCTATTTTCTTTGGAAAGGAAAGAAAAAGGTGCAGTGGTCTCTTGTTTGTTTTCTAGAGCTGTATGTATAGTACCAGACAGAAATTTGGTTACCGCTAATCATTCCAGGGAATTTTCTTTGCAATATTCCACATTGTACAGTAATAGTGAAAACATCAATACTATAACCGTTTCCACAAAAGAAAAACAGAATGCAATCACGTGCAAATAATTTAAACTTAATATTCAATTTAAAATGGAGTAAAACATTTATTGATCCCCTGCTGATTTTGTGAAATGCAAATAGTAAAATGCAAATCAATTCCTAACTTATTTGAAATGCGTTTTTTGGAATTTTGTTGTTGTTATTCTGTCTCTCACTGTTCAAATAGACCTACCATTAAACTGATTATTTCTTTGTCAGTGGGCAAACATAAAAAATCAGCAGGAGATAAAATACTTTTTTCCTGTAAAATAATACAGAAACAATAAATCAAATGCTGAAACTCTGAAACTGATTGTTAACGTTTTGGGAAAAAATGTCCATTTTGAATTTGATGCCGGCGACACATTTAAAAAAGGCTGAGACGGGGGCAACAGAATGCTGGAGTTGCAAAAACAAAAATTGTGGAACATCTCATAACTAATAACTAATGAATTGGTGAGAGAACAGTAACATGACTGGGTATTAAAAGATCATACCTGAGAGGACACGTATTTCAGGACGGGAAGGGGTTCTCCACTCTGTCAGCCTGCACAGGCACATCTTTCCTTATTACAAACAATGTTTCTCATCGTAACGAGTTTGGAAATCTCATCACCTATGGTACATAATATCAATGAAGGTTTCAGAGAATCCTGAGAAATCGCAGTATGAGAAAACCAAAATTGGATGGCCATGATCTTCAGACTGCCGTGCATTACAAAACAGACACAATGCTGTTGTGGAAATCATTGCACGGGCTTTGAAACAATTCTAACAACACATTGTCTGAACACAGTACGTTGCAGAATCCACAAATGCTAGTTGAAACTCTACCATGCAATCCATATACAGTATAAACAAGACCCAGAAATGGACTGAGGCAGAAGTTGACCAGTACCAGGACCAAACGCACACAGCCAAAACAATACTAGGGTGGATTTAGGACAAGTGAATGTCCTTGATTGACCCGACAATTTTTTTTTACTGAACCCCATTGGGCATTGATGGGAAGACATGAGCATTACATTTCACCCATCCCTATACAATATGAGAGTTTTGAGAGGATAAACGATAAAAGAAGAATAGGAGAAACATTGCAAATCCAGGTGTGAAAGTTGTTAGAGGCATACCCAAGAACATTCAATACATATTTACAGTGTAGTATATTGGCACAATATTCAGTAAGCTCAATAATTCAGCAGCTCAGACATAGTTTATAAAAAAAGGTTTAAATGTTGCATTGAAACCATGGATCCTGAAATATTCTTTTTACAGCCGTTTTCTGTCAATATAGACATTGCACTTTTTTTTAGATATATACTGTTTTCTCTAACCACCATCAAATCAAGCAAACATATTTTTGATGGGTCAAACTGAAAGGTAAAATGGACGTGATCATTCAGAGTTGTAAGGAATTCCAAGATATTTTCCTGAGTCCTTGTCTAGATTAGGAAATTGCTTTGAAAGAGGAACATGTTTTTGGTAAAGGGTATCTTAGAGCCATGGTGCTTGCCAGAGGAGCCATTGCTGTCTTACTGGTCAGTAATAAAAATGTGTCAGAGGTCCGTTGCAATGGGTCTGCCTGGTACTTGTGTTGTCATGCTCTTATGAATCTTAGGTAGAAAATAGCGTTGAACTGTAACTATTGGACCAAGAAAAGGTGATGTTTCTCCTCATATGGCTCTTCTTGAACTTCAAGAATTACAGAGGACATACGACAATTCTTAATAATCCTGATGGTTTTTTTTCACTGAAGTGCAACTAAAATCATTTGTTTTTACCACCAAAGGTTTCATTGCAACTGTCAAATTTGTAAAATTATCTCAGGAACGAGTGAACATTAAAGACCAACAAAGAGCAACATAAAATCTTGCAAGTTCTCCAGATAATCAATGTGTTAAAAGTAAGAACATTATTGTTCAATCTTAATTTTTTTCTGCTTTCCACCTGTAGTAACAAAACAGTTGAAACATTAAAAATAACATTAAAACAGGGAGACAGAGTGCCATCACCTACTATACTAAACCATCCAGTGTGAGGGAGAGGTGGAAGAAGAAAAAAAAGCTTAGAAACAAGAACCCAGTGGTAACTAAATCTACTACATCCCCCAAATGCTCTCCTTAACTTACCACTAAGAAAACTCTTAAACTACCGTAACTACTACTACAGCCATTGCTATTGCAAACACAAGTGCACAGTGTTTCTCCTTTTTTTCAGGGATCACATAAATATTTAGACTGCCATGTTTAACAGATTGCTCTAATTGGGTGCGTAGTGTGAGAATTATATTGCAAGTCCCTGGATGGCTTTGAAATTATTGTTTTCAGATTACTTTCTGGTTTTCGCTAACTTCCCCATTTATTGCACCTTAGTTTGAGTAAATACTTGCCGGCAAATGAATTGCTCTTCATGCCACTACGGTCACCTTGTCCTTGCCTCTTGTTAAAATATGTAATAGTCATGTTCCAAAGCATAAATAAAATGTTTTCTCCCCAGAACAACAAATGGCTCGATGACTCATTTTAAAATACAAGATCTAGTCCTTCAGCTGTTCAACATTGTTCAACATTTCAGATAATTTTCTGTTCAAATGCCAACATCCAATGGAGAAGAGGTTGAAGTCTGTTTTGTCTATTTTCATCAAAACATTCAGGGTAAATAAAGACTATATCTCTAATTGAACTATGAGGGAAAGCAAGAGAGAGGGTGACAAACACCTCGTTTTTCTCTGCACATAAGAAGTTCATTAGTCATCCTAATTGCAAGGCAGCTTTTCACAGAGAGTGTTAATTCAATAAGGAAGCAAAACAAGTACTTAATTTGGTCTAATAAGAGCTAGAAGCTTTTTACCACAACAATGGTCCCATGGCACAAAACCAGGATCATTGTTCTTGCAAACCGTGCCCACTCCAAACACTAACAAACTCTTTGGAGGGCTCAAATCTGAAGAAAGTTCTAGTGAGTATATACTATGTATATCTATATCATATCTGTTTTTTACATACTTTAGTTTGGAAAGAAATCCCAAGGCCCAAGAAATCCCAAGGCTACTCAAGATGAAAGGATGATTCAGATGGACTGAGAGAAGGGTCTTGGTGATCTGAGAATATATTCATTCTATGTTTAGGAGATTTGACCGAGGTCCCCAGGCAATCAAAAGAGTCATAAAACCAAAATGAGAGCTCAGTCAATGATAACAATGATATGAGAGTGGACTCACAAGTTCACAGGACGAGCTCTATCTCTCTGCCAATATGTCGCTCTATCTCTCTGACGCTCTGGAGGTACATTGATCTAAAAGCTCTAAACAGCAGGTCTGTACTCGCTTTGAGTTACATCAAAGGAAGATTATTGTCGATGAGCAGGGCTCTTGCCCAAAACCCTGGGCCCCCCAACCCCGAAAAGACATATGCCCGGGGCCCCCTCGCTTATAGAAGACATTATCAAGATCAGCGGGCCCTGCCGAAGCCGTGAACGCCGTGAATCATATCCACCTTTCCCCGCATTGGCTACGGCCCTGGCGACGAGGTTCAGAAATAACACCATTAATGTCATCACATATTCATTTATAGACATGCCGGGTCATCACTCCTTCATTTATTCACGGCCTCCTGGCAGATTTTAATATCGGGCCTTGTGGCGCTTCGCTCAGATAGAAAATCTGGGTTTCCCAGCAGCTTGCTCACCCACACGCGAGCGTGTGCACTCCGCCACCCGTCAAATCTGCATGCAGGCACTTCCCACGCGCATACGCACTTAGATGTGTGCTGACGTGGCATCATTTTCAGTCCAGCGAAAACACATGATATTACCCCAAAATACATATCGCACGCCGATCGATGTGTCACATGCTGTACATTTGCGTGAAACGCTGTGTCAATAGAACAGTTATGGTTATGAGGCTATTTTAGAAGATGGCAGAAAGCTGGGAGCAGATAAGGTGTGCAAACATATGTACACTGCAATGCTATCACCAATGACTTTGACCTGTGGCGCTGCTATGGGCTTGTTTGCATTCAACACTGAAGTGGACGGTTTGAAATCCTGTATTCGAGCCAGGCTTAGTAGTTTCGTATGATGGTACTTGACTTTCACCCATACCCTTGGCTACATTATTCGGTCATTAACATGGATCTATATCAGTAGACGCCAAGTAACCCTTTTCCTTACTCAAAGCCTAAAGCCTGCACCTCTCGTTGTTATCGGAGTGACCTTTCAAGTAAGCTTCCACTTCTCTAAGCTTCAAGGGTTTGACCCTTGTTATGGAGTCTGTCTTTAGTTAGTGTGGCTGTGTTTGAAAGATATATCGCCGGCATTTCGCTGCTGACTCACCACAGAAGCTAAATATGGTCTGTCCGGGTCGTTTACTGGACAGGCTTCAAGTTACGCTGGAAGAGGTGTTGGAGGGCAAGTCGAGGGCATTATTTCCTCCGGTCCACAGAGATTGTCCTTGGACCAGAGGAGTGTCTTAAATGTTTAGACTGTGGCCATTCTGTCAGCTTGAATGAATCTGGCCACTCCCCTCTGACCTCTCACATTAACAAGGCGGTTTCACCTGCCGGTCTGCTGATCATTGGATGTGTTTTGTCCATCGCACCATAAGAACTGTCCAGACCGTACTGTGTGTGAAACCCTGGAGGTCAACTGTTTCTGGGATGCTGGAACCATCATGTCTGGCACCAACGATCATGCCCAGTTCAAAGTCATTTAAATTATGCATCTTCCCCATTATAATATTTGGTCAAAGAACATCCACAGCAACACGATAATGTTTTCCTGCAAGAGGTCTGCTCTTAACTCCATAGTTTTCATCCTGGTACCGAAATTGTGGAACCAGCTTACCCTTGATGCTAATGCAGCAGAAACCCTGTCCATCTTTAAACATTTGAAACAACTTTTTCATTCATTAACCACAATTACGAAACTGTACCATTTAATGTGTCTTTCTTGACAATTTCTTTTTTTCTTTTCTCTTTCCGCTCTCTCTCTCTTTCTACCTCTCCTACATCCCTTCGAGTTCTCATTTCTAGCTCTTCTCCATCACCTCACCGCTCTTTATTTTTTCATTTTCCCCTCTTTTGTCTTTGGCATTCCCGAGACAAAGCCAGTGGGCTATGCTAAAAGTCTAGTCTACTAGGAATAGCATAGTGCTCTATGCTTTAAAGCCCTTAATTATGGTTGTAATTATACATCGTTATTAATCTTTACAATACCCAGCTTGGCCTAATGATTGAAAGGGGTAAATTGGCCATTCGAAGTGTTGAACTAACATTGTGAGTAACCACAGCTTCTGTTCTATGTTCGCTGCAGTATTGGTTCATCTGAGGTCAACTTTCAGTTAACCATCTTAAATAATTTGCAGATTGATTTCGGCAGATCCTAGTGTAATCATAGCTGTCCAACATCTTGCCAATAAATAAATGGTGATAGCGCTTTTGACTGGAATATCGTCCTGCGACTGCAAAATCACCATATTTTATTGACAGTGGAACAACATGTAAGAACAACATTGGGCTGTAATATGTATGAGGCAATCATATTTGAGGGTGCTTTTCATTTCAGGGGTGAGATTGAAAAAACATTTATTCACTCTTAATTGAAAATAAAATGGCCCTTTTCAAATGTTGTTGTTTTGTACAGCTCAGAACGCATACAGCTCGCAAAAAATCTGGTGGCTTGAATCCAAATGGTGGTGTTGTACCATCCGTTGCATTTCTTGGCAAAAAACATGCTTTGCATATGGTCAGTTGCTTGATTCAACACCCTCAACTAATCAAAAAACACGAAAATAGTCTGCCATCACATTTTGCTACACTTGCATCCCCAGTATGATGAAGTCAACAGCAGTCATTGAATGCCGATAGCAAATGAATAAATATTGGATTGTTGTGGTTTTTTTGGGTTGTTTTTGTTTTATTTGTATCCTGTATAAGAAAATGACAGCACCTTGTTGTCAAGTAGACTAATCCTTATGACAGACAAAAAAGGGAGAACTATATAACCTGAGACATATCTGTGTGCGTGTGTGTGTACAACTACTAGAGCTTTGTGTATTTTGTTCTTAGCCACGGAACACAGTAATCATCTGCTTGATTGTCTGGACCCGGCTGTGAACTGGTCACTTAGCTTCTGTGTGTTATTTCAAGGGAGCTCCCATTGGTTCCTGTGGCCACGCTCAATCAGAAATATCTGTTTCCTGGACGAATGTCACCCAAGGGGCAGTGATGAGAAGGTTGTTGATTACAACATGCGTCCCGCAGTCATTTACAATGTTTGCCTTCCCTGTGGTACCTTGACCAGCCCAAAACCTCCATTTTCAAATTGAATAGGTTGTTTTTTTTCTCAAGGGAGGCCGTGAAAGAAACGGCCGACCCGTATGCTCCTGAGTGGTTCAGGGAAGAAAGGCAGATTAGAATGAGAGAAAAGCTGGAGATAAGAGAGACTTAGATTGTGACTAATTGAAATGGTTGTGTGTATTAGTACCCTTGTGAAATTGCTTTTTGTTAGAAAGACATAAAGGGTCCCATTGTGCATAGACCATACCGCAAATGCTAATAACTATAGGGATATCGTGGTGTGAGTGATAATGTTTTGTTCACGGACCTAAATATACTAAGAAACCGTGCCTACCCACTCTAAAGATTTTAGAGTGCAATCTTTTACACCACAAAGAAGGGTGATCTTGTCAGACTGTCACATGTGCCCTTTACTTGGTTTGGCTTGATTTATTACTGAAGTCCCAAAGCATTCCTTTCCCATGTTGAATCTGCAGCTTTGGAAAACCTACACCAATGTATGTCTCTCATTTTAAAATAATAGAACAATTGAGCAGGCAAAACAACATTTTGTATTTAATGTTCTATTACAACGACTTTAACATTGTACTGTATGTACTGTTGTAAAGTTCTTGCGGTACTGAGGTTGCAGGACACAGGCACAGAGGTAACTTAACCAAGGTTTTTTATTACAACAACTTAAACATTACAACAACATAAACATTACTGTCTTTTGAAGCTGGATGGTGAAAGTGAAAGCTCTTGAACAATTGGAAGAAGGGATTACACATCCACTGGCTTTACATTGTTACATTGCAAGTGTAAATAAATAAACAAAATGCTGTTTTTGTAATGTCAACTTCTTGTTTATGGTGATGGCACAATGTAGTTGCAAGGTCACATTTGGTTCAAGTTATTAGTTAGTCATAGTTTATTTCATTTAAAAATACAGCTGAGTAGGTGTATTAATTATTTAATTGCATTTTATTAGTGCGTACATTTTCTCTCACATTTCTTTTCTGCAAAATGAGTATGTGTCATGCCCTGGCTGCGAGCCCCTGGCCATTTCAGGGCAAGACTTGTTGTGAGGCCTCTAGCCCTCTTCATGCCATTGTGGGCTCCCCAGTCAGAGCAGCTGCATTCAGTTGACTCTGATTGGGGAGCCTACTTAGGTTCATTTTCTAGCCACACCCGGTGTGGTTTATTGTTTGTGCTTGTCTCAACAGTTCACGGTTTGTGTCTGTTTAATTCATTCTCATATGGATATGCTGCACGTTCTTTGTATTTAGTTTTAGTTCTGTTTGCTGTGTTTTTATACAGCACCTTTACTTTTTACGTTTACAGTTCGTGTAGTCTTTGTCTTTTGTGTTTGGATTAAATATCACCATTTACTTTTGAAACAAAATGTCTGCATATGGTTCCGCCACACTACAACACCGTGACAG
>JACXGK010014777.1:0-11189 GCA_016801125.1 Novumbra hubbsi
TTTGTTTGAACTGGCAACTGGGCAGTGAAAACCAGGAACTTAAATAGGAGCGCTGATAGATGATGAGGGACAGGTGTGCGTAGTTGGCAGTGTGCTTGATGACGGTGGTGCTTGGTGACAGAGGTGTGTACTGTGGCCATAGGCCACTAGAGGGGTGGCAGGACCAGAAACAGAGTCAGGTCAGGGCGGAACCGTGACACCTGGCTTTCTAGGAAGAGTTGCAATGAAAAAGCCATATCTCCCACTGGCCAATAAAAAGAAAAGATTAAGAGGGATAAAAGAACCCAGACACTGGAAGGCCCTCATACCAGAGTCCCCTCCACACTGTTCATGTTGATGCTGGGGTTTGGCCCTTGTTATTTGATGATAAAGCCTGTTGAGGACTAGACTGAGGAGTTTCAGAAGAAGGTTATTGGTTTCTGGTCTGTTATTAACCTCACAAACACTGATGCTAAAGATTAAGAAATAGACAAAATAATTTGATTGCCATTTTTATCAGCACAACCGTTTTCAGTCTTGTTAAAATAATCGCAAAGTGGTTTTCTAATAATCATTTAGCCTTTTAAAATGATTGACTTACATTGGCAAACACAATGCCCTATTGGAACTTATACAAATAACAGGTCTCTGCAAGCCCATGTTGATATTCCACTGAAAATCAGCAGTTTCCAGATACACTGGTCATTTACAAAAGTAACAATGTTTAACCCCTGTTTCTGATGAATTGGATGTTTTTTTTTATGGACCTAAAAATTCGCTGTGGAAGTTGAGAAAACAATATAACATGACTCAATGCATTGTGCATAACAGCTCATATCCATGGTATATTGGCCATACACAACATTTACTTATGCCTTACAATATATAAAGTGTGTGTGTGTGCGTGCGTGCGTGCGCGCGCTGTTATTTAGCTGTATTTGAGAGTGTAAACAAATGTTGCATGTCAGAGAGAGAGCACCCAAATGCTATGCCACCTGATAGCACCCGGTGGAATTGCAGAGTGTTCTATATAGTGGGCAATCACACACAGAGGGATACACACTGAAATAACAAACATCTAGCGCTGAGCCAACAACACACATAGATATACACACTGAGCTTACAGACATCTAGTGCTGAGCCAACAATGCTGTCTCTGTCTGAGAGTGACAGATGTGCTAATCAATTTAGAAATGAATCAACAAATCCCATTCATACTCCAGATCCTACCTCAAACACACAGTCCCTTAGAATCAAATTCTTCATTCACATTAATCAGAACCTGAGTAAGGTCCTTTGTGGCTCAGCTGAAACAAAGGGGTGTCATCAGGTTTGTGGGTTTATTTCCCTCTATGGGCCAGGTTGGGTGGAGCAGAAGTATATACGGAAGAGGTCTGCTAAAGGAATACAGTTGCATAGAGTGCTGTTGTCTCAAGAAAATGTCTGCATCACCAATGAATGCAAATACATATTCAAAGCACTGTTCGAGAGCAGCCCACTGAATTGTGTATACGTAGTTTGGATGTAGAGCAGACAATGCAACCATGGAGAACTATCAGTTTGGTGAGTGTTTTATGCTTCATGTTTATTCTTTCCCCATGTAGCTGTCCGGGAGGAAGTTCCGTACGGCGGCCATGTTGTCAGTGTTTGCTGTGTCGGCATTAGTCCATGAATACGTTTTCACACTGGGCTTTGGATTTTTCTACCCCGTCATGTTCTGCCTGTTTGCTTTCTTTGGAGGTAACACACAAACACACACATACTCTCCATTTTATCATAATTTCATGTCATGAAGTACGTTACTATATATTGGCCCGTTACTTAAAAACCTGCTAAGTCTACTTCTGGATTAAAAAGCATGCTCAATGGAAAACTGCTAATAGTCAAAGACTAGGCAATTTAGTCAGATGTTGATGGTGACCACTATGGCAACCAAAATGCATATCTTTTCTGTCAGACATCTTCTATAACAATCTAGTTATAAAACTAAAATAAGATATTCTGACAGAATTGGATTATATTAATATACTATATTAGTTATATTAGGTTCATAGAAATAGTATGAAGCGTGGTCAAGTTCTCCTGCTCTAGTTGCTTTTATAAAACAGTACGAAGATTTCTCCGGTTTGATATTTAAGTCATTTGTGACCTTTGTTCCAGTCATGATTCAGTACATCTTGTTTAATTGACAGAGTATATTGAGTTTTACACATAATACTGACTGGGTGTGTTTATATGTGTTTGCTATCTTTATCAGTTGCATTTAACTTCACCCTGAACGACAAGAGGAAGAGTCCTGTATGGAATATCATGATGTGGACCTGTCTGTTCATTGGTCAAGGTGTTATGGTTTGCCTTTACTGCCAGGAGTGGTATGCCCAGATTCACTGTCCTCGTACTGGGGTAAGTATATCCCAAACACAGTTAACACTTCAACACATAAACATATTGAAACAATGTACGCAATTAAAATAAATAAAAATAGATATACATATTGAGAATATTCCAAACCACTACCGATCGACATAGGACAGGTTGTCGAACCAAATTGGACAAGGGCTGTGGAAAGATGAACATAGATGTCTCTGAGAACCCCAGGGTAGCATCAGGGGATCTCTAACCAAAGCACAAGTCAACTGACACCACACTGGAACAACATGCTCTGGAAAGATGATGAGTTGTTTGGCCGCAAAATCTGATGCTATGTTTGGCAAAAACCAAACACTGCTTTTGAACAGAAGAACCTCATAACAAACAAAGCAGGGAGGTGGTGGCATTATGGTTTGGGGGTGCTTTTCTGCCTCAGGGCCTAGCCAACTTGCCATTATTGACTCAACCATTAATTTAATATTGTACCACATAATATTTAAGAATTAAGCAGAACAAAATAAGAATCAGGACAATGATATAAAACTCAACAGGATGTCTCAAAAAGAAGAAATGTAGTTGTCATAGAAGATATGAGGCAAAGCCCAGAACTCAATCCTGCAGTGAGGGAACTTGATGCAGACTGCGTATGCCAAACAAACTTCAAACTAGACACAGTTAAAGCAGCATTGTAAATAGTGGGCAGAAATACCTCTCTGCCAATGGAGAAGACAGATTCTTTTATTAACAAAAAAACTTAAATCTAGGGTAAACATTTTTACAACATGAAATTACAATTCTGTTGATTTCTATTGAATACATGACTTTAGAAAATCCCAGCAAAATATTTTTTTAATGGTGGAGAAGGCCTTGAGAAAGAACTGTCCCAAAAATTCACATTGACCTTCAGACAAAATGTTACAGTTTCAGCTCACAACATCCTTTGTAAGATAAACAAATGGGGGTTGTATGGTCACATACATGATGGACCCAGGTGGAGAGGCATAAGAATGCAGTTAACAAACACACACCTGAACATCTCCTGTGAACAGATGAGACCAAATCTGTTTTTGGTAAAGAACAATCTCTATATTTACAGAAATTAAAACAACAACTTCCCCAAAGTCAAATATTGAGGTTCTGCAGTGGGGATTTTCTGAACATGTATATTGTGTGATGAAATCAGAATAATAATTCCAAGGCCTTTTGGAACAAAATGGTGAATAATGTTGGAAGCTGATCCGTTCCAGACGTCTTCCATTTTACAGTGATGGAGCCCACTGTGCTTCTGGAACATGAAACATGCTTTCCCCTGACATGCACTTTGTGAAAGACCTTATATGCTATAGAGTTGTGGGCTCATTTACATGCTCCCGCCTGGACCGTCATGTGGGACCGGCTGACAGGGACAGGCAGGGGAACCCAAACGTGCGACGCGGAGCACACAGGGAAAAGCACAGGTATCCAAAGAAAACAGAAAAGCCGACAGGGCAGGGTGATGGGGCCGTACGGCGGGAATACAACAAGAGTCATGTGGAGACTGAGTGGGGAAAAAACGAAGCCGACAATGCTGGAGCAAGGAAGGTTCCAGAAAACGGGTCTGATACAAATATAATTAGAAAGGCACGTGCCTTAATACGAGTGCCCTGCCCAAAAACAACTGGTAGCTGCGTTAAAGTGGCAAGGAGTGGGAGAATGGCCTGGGTATAAATACAGTGGTGCTGATAAGGGGATGAGCGGCAGGTGTGTAGAACAAGAAGTAGAATGGGATAAACAGACCGGAACATCGGAGCATGGAGTTGGTGCTCTAAACTAAAACGTAAAACCGGCCCAGACTGGAACAGAATGTTGTTCTTCAAACATCTCAAATTTGTAGCATTTTCTGTTCTTTTTCCGTTTTTTACATGAAAATATTAGTTAACAATTGTGGATCAATCAAGCTGACTTGGTCAAATATTATCCTAACATAAACAACTAGAAGTTTAACAAATAGATTCTATGTTTAAAAGATAATTAGGCAAGCTGATTATTAGTGCGTAAACAAAGACAGAAAAACAAATGTTTCCATTATATAGTTTTCACTATCCAATACTAGTAACCCTGAAACATCATAAAATACACACACTCACTCATCACACACACAATAACATTGACATACACTCCATCAATATAAACACACACACATACACAAGCAACTTGAAACACACACTCACACACAAATAAACACACTCACGGTGACAGTTCCCACGTGGTAGCGTACGGAAATAGTATTTAGAAAGTGCGTGAAGATTGGGTTTTGAGAGGGATTACCAGTGGTAATGAGACAGCAGCCAACATGGGGTCCTTGGATTGGTTTGGACAGATGGCCCAAGACGTGCATACTTACCGCAGCACAGCACTTCACTCAGTTAAGGCTCAGAGCAATTCTCATCGTAGGACTAAACCAGTAGCTCTTCAGTCACTGTGTCATCATGGCTTCCCTACAAATACATAGAAAATGATAAAGGTTCAAATCTGATCTACCTGCAGGGGTATCAAATAAATTGGATTACAGCAGTGGAATTTGATCAAAAGGGGTTACAGCTGTGGAATTTGGGCATTAGGGATTACAGCTGTGGAATTTGGGCATAAGGGATTACAGCTGTGGAATTTGAGCATAAGGGATTACAGCAGTGGAATTTGGGCATAAGGGATTACAGCAGTGGAATTTGGGCATAAGGGATTACAGCAGTGGATTTGGGCATAAAGGATCACAGTTGCCAACAAAATGACAATGCTTTTCTAAACAATGTGCGTATGTGTGTGTTCATGTGTAATCTCTCCCAAACAGAATACCTTCTGGGAGTTGGTCACACCCCGATCTTGGTACTGCAGTCACCAGGGTTGAAACCATAACATGCAGCTGGTACCATCCAAAGATGAAAACGCAAACAATGTTTTAACACGTGTAACACACGTACAAATCCTATATTTTTTCCGGTCATCAAACGCTGAATTTGACCCTGATATACAGCTAAGGCCTTTCAAGGGTGAGATTTGATTATAGGATCTTTGAATTAAAAAAACTTTTATTATTATGATGTATTAACCTTATGACATGTCTAATCTACAACCTAATTTCCAAATAACCATAATATATTGATTCATTAATCTTATGACATGTCTAATCTACAACCTTATTACCAAATAAACATAATTTGTTCATTCATTAACCTTATGACTTGTCTAATCTACAACCCCATTACCAAACAACCGTAATACGTTGATTCATTAACCCTATAACATGTCTAATCTAAAACCTAATTTCCAAATAATCTTAATACGTTGATTTATTGACCCTATGATCTGTCTAATCTACAACCTAATTTCCAAATAACCATAATACGTTGATTCATTGACCCTATGATATGTCTAATATACAAAAAAAAATTATACAATGACAAATTACTAAGACAACATATCAAAAGTTGTTTCTAAAAACCTAGGGCAGGATCCACAAAAAACTAGAAAAGTTGTGTAATGCTAAAAACTTAGTGGAACGTCTCTCAATGTATTAATTGTACCAAATATGCTGTATTCAAACCCTGTGCTGTGGAAGCTCCCCATTTACACAGAACCAAGAAATGTTCCTACCACCATCTGCACTGTAAAAATTCCCTGGCCACCTTCTGCACTGTAAATAATAAATGTTTAGTTTCTGTATTTCAGAATGACAGTAAATTGCTCTTTTAGATATAAAATCTTCCTTTAACATTTGTCCTGTAAAAATACTGGAAAGGTCTGTTATCAGCAAACAGAATAAATATCAGTTTTCCACAGACTTTGATTTGCTGTTAACAAAAATAGACTGTATCAATAAGGAGTATTTATCTTTTATTATCAATAACCAATCATACTTTGCGGCTGTTCATTTTTGTATGTTTGTTTGTTTTAATTGATAAGAAGGTGAAAGGTTTGTTTTTGTGCCATTTTTAAATGTATGTACAGTGTTACCTTGTAATGTTTTGGGGGGGGGGGGTTATAGTCGTATTAAATTAAAGACGATGCTGTATGTTGTGCTTTACTGCTTTATCATATCTAGTGTCTCTCAACTGGGGCGATATAAGGGCGAATGGAGGCTGGAAGCAGTTTGTCTTAATAGAGTTTACACCGAAGAATCACATACGTTTTAACTATTTGCTAAATCCTGTGCGAAATTACAACCTGCTAGTTACCGCCACGGCGACAGGGCAAAACGATGTATCGTAACTCTTCTCTTCAGTGTTTCTGTCAACATCTGGAAAATCTGGGTTTCCGAGGTCTTTAAAAAGTCTAAATTGTAATTTGTTCACCTTGTTAAGAGTTAATGCCAAAAAATAATGTGTGGTTTGTGAATGTATTTTAGCTATGTTCGCACGTAGAGTTGCCAATGTGTGGTGGCAACTAGACAGACTTGTCACTCATTGAAAACATTTAGCATATTATTCCACAAAGGACACCCCGAACTGTTGAACAGCTGAAATACTTTATCAAACAAAAATGGTAATACATTACGCTTTCAAAACCACAGCAATTGTTTCCTCAGTTCCCATATTCTTATAAAATAAATGAAGTCGCCCGTTAGTTATGTACAATCTCAAGCTACGTAGATGATACCTAACATGCAGAGAAAATGTGTAACAGTTATAGTGGGAGCACGACAGAATATTAAATAGTAATCTAATATAAATAAATAATTTAACGATGCTTGAAGGTGATGGTTTTGAGATGAAGGTTTGCTTACAATTAAACTTAATCTTGAAAACTGTATTCCCTTGAGCCTACACGAAACATAGACTTTTCTTGAACTGAAATAGTATGTTTGTCAAAACCGTGTACATGTCACTTCTCGAACAATAACTTTAAAAGCAATATTTCACATGAGACAGAAGTGCTAGCTTCGTTTCGAAATCAAGAGAGCGCTTGATTTCGCAAGCACTAGACAGCACATACATTGTTACTATGGTTGCGAATGGCTCTAATTAAATTCAGGGTTGCCAGATTTTGTTCATAGGATACAGATCCACCAACCACTGACTCCAACAAAACCTGCCTAGGAAATCTCCATATCTGGCAGCACTAATAAAGATACGTACTGTGGAGTCATAAACGCCCCGACGCAACGTCACAATGATTGCTGTTCTTGTAACATTAATAATCGGCCGAACGTGATCGTTCACCGAATATAAATTCCAGTGCACAGGTGGTAATTACTCATAAATAAACATGGACCAAAATGACAAGAGAGTAAAAAGAGCTTTAAGACGTCGTCCTACTTCGGAAAAATATCAAGCCATATTTAAGGTTATGTGTTATTTTCATTTTTTTTTATCTTAGTCTAACTGAATGTTTACAATCGGACCAGAGAATCTTATGCATAACAGTATTATCACCTCAATAATATGTAGGCCTAACTACAGGTAACTAACCAAGACTAACCTCTTTTGACCTTAAGAGCTAAATCTCCTGGTTTCTGGGGAGACTAAACCCCACAGAAGGCATGTAAGTACATTCACATCCTAAATGATATGTTGACATATCATTTGAAACGACAGTACGTTACAGAATCAGCACCGTAAGGCCATAACCCTAACATATATGTACAGCAGAGGAAACAAAATATTTGATCCCCTGCTGATTTTGTACATTTGTCCACTGACAGAAATGATCAGTCTATAATTTTAATGGTAGGTTTATTTGAACAGAGAGAGACATCCAGAAAAATGCATTTAAAATAAGTTATACATTGATTTGCATTTTACTCAGTGAAACAAGTATTTGATCCCCTATCAATCAGCAATCGGCTCCCAGGTGTCTTCTATACAGGTAACAAGCTGATATTAGGAGCACTCTCTCTAAGAGGGTGTACTAACTTTTTTTGCCAGCGATATATACATTATTGGCTGTGTGTTGAGTTATTGTGAGGGGACAGCAAATGTAAACTGTTATACAAGCTGTCTACTTACTATTTTACATTGTAGCAAAGTGTCATGTCTTCAGTGTTGTCACATGAAAAGATATAATCAAATATTTACAAAAATGTAAGGGGTGTACTCACTTTTGTGAGATACTGTACATCTTTGTTAATAAAGCAGGTTTCTATCGGGCCAAATACTTGACAGTGTGGGCGCAATAACATTGGCCATTGAGCAACTGCCTGGACAATTTGGGGGAAACATTCCTGTATGTAACCATACCTGAACATGGGGTGGTATGACACAAGCCTCTTCTTTGGTCTAACAATGCTGTGCCTGCACACCTGATTACCTCAATACATTTGTGTGTGTTGATGTTCCACCATTCAGAGGTGATTCAGGAATGGTTTTGGGCCAGTCCCTGAATCCTAACCTTAGAACTGGTTCCATAATCTAATTTTCATTATGGAGATTGAAGGTCTATGACCACCATCCCCATGAGCATGTCACCCTCCTACAGCTCATAGATAAACCATGTCATGACCTTACTGGTGACCAATGTCGTCATGACCTTACTGGTGACCAATGTCACATTTGGGTTTGTCATACCTAAATACTGTTCCTAAAGTGCTTGGTAACATTATGATATTCAAGATATCATGGCCTAATGCCAAAAACAACATTTACACAAATTAGTGGTGTGTGTGCTAAACATTGACATTTCTTTTATCTATTTCTGATAGTATTTGTTACAATTGATTAGACAAAATAACATGTTGCAATCCAGGTTATGTGAAAACAGTGAAATAAACAGATTCAATTTCGCACTTTATAGAGTAATTTTGAAACATGAGCCTTGCAGTTTTTAGACTTGAACCAACTGATTGTGACAATGACTTAACTGACAGAATTGCACTATGTTATGTTTGGATGACTTACAGAATGTAACACCTTGTGCTAAAAGATGTTTACAAGATGCAAGATTCTATGATTTATGAGTTTGATCTGTCGGGAATCTTGTACTAAGTTTTAAAACACTGTACCGTGCACCAGTCTCAGGTCCTGAAATAAGATCTTTAGGCAAGGTTTGATTGACAAATAGGAATAGTTTACAATGATGAGACTCCAGTTGACTTGTGTCTTTTACTAGTAGCCACTACAACAGAACAATGTTTCAGGATATCTTAAATTGGTCTGCTATGCATTAAACTTGCACGTCTAAAAGTCTAAAAACTACAAAACGATAAACATAACAACAGTCTCTTGTCATCATTATGATCTATTAAAATTGTTATCCATCTTCACCTTCTTCTTGGCAGAAGAACCAAGAAACGACTTGTAAGTACAATAAATTCCTAAATGTTTTATCAAACAGAAGATCTGGTGTCACACAGGATTAAATTTAAATTGTTATCGGTCTTCTTGTGCGACCAACCTGGAAGCACCTGTAAATACAATACATTTCAACATTATTTATTCATACATTATTTTAACCCCATTCCAAATAAAAGTTATGTAAATTGGAGCAAATCCGTATAAAATGTTTTTTTTTGTTCCCCAACTAAATGAGGTAACAGAGTTGTGCCATATACCATGTCTTTTTTTTTCTTCTAATATTTATGGAGATGTCCACCAGTGATGAGATCTGTGTTCATAAGAAACGGTTGCTGTCTCAGGTCTGCGGATAGGCAGTGGATGGTTCTGTTGGACTGAACAGATGCTGTTTAGAAGGAAGAGAAGGTGTGCAATGATGAGAGGACAGACCGGATTCCTGTAAAGCAGAGAACTTGGATTGATGTAGGGGTGGAACACCTAGGGAATCTACAGGCTCAACAGGATGTGTTGAATGAGGTCTTTGGGAAGTTAACTGAAAAACAAGTCAAGTTCAACCACAGCTTGAAAGAATTCCAGAACACTGCGCATGTCCCAACAATGTGGTCCAGAGCATTACATCGTCCTGTTTTTTATCTGTTATAGAGTTGGCATGATGTATAATAACACTGTCCTGATGTCCGATGTGTTATAGAGGTTTTTATTTTTAAGTAATAATTATTATTAAGAATTGACTCCAAGAGTGATGTAACCAATATACCACAGCCTAGGTATGAACACTGATTGCCAAGAAAGTGCCCGTATTCATGTGATACGCAGTCTTAAACACTACAGCTTTCTGCCAATCCAAATTCAAGGTATATAACACTACTATTTGTTCTTTCAGGCGGCACAGAGCCTGTTCCTGTGACTGACCAGGCTGGCCCCTCACATCTTGTGACCTCAGCGTCCCCGACCCTAGAGGGAGCTCTGCGGGCACTGCCCCCTGCTGCGAAGGCCGCCTCCACACCTCCATGCCCCACCTTCTGCCTCATCTAGCCACTCCCCCATCCTTCAATCTGCCTCCCATCACCAACATCAGCCAGAAGGGCAGGAAGCACCTTCAGGAATTTGATGTTTCCAAACATGTGAGATCAAGAAGGATAGATGGGTTGTAGTGGGTTGTGGTGATGCTGGTCTTGAATCAGTTTTGCATTACGTCTAGTAATGGTAAAGGATAGAATCAACAGAGAGGAAGTTGAAAACTTCACCACAGAGTGGATTGCCACTGCAACCTGCTACAGCTCTGCATTAACTGCATGTGTTTCTCTTCTATTTCTAGCCTGACACAATAAATAAGGCTGAGAAAGATTTAAAACAAACATGTTAAGAAAGGCAATGACAGCCTTTTGGAGAAATCAGTTGTGGCAAATGAGAAACAGATCAACAAGAACAAGACCAGTCTGAGAAAGTGGTGAAGACACAGATAGAAAACATTTATATGTTCAAATGGATTTTCTGTTAGAAGTGAGGAAAAGTGGGAAACGCGTTCTCTGGAAAACACACATGACCAGGCAGGCCACCAGATGGGATCTGGTA
>JACXGK010014778.1:0-11188 GCA_016801125.1 Novumbra hubbsi
CTCATCCCTCTTTCCCCCCACCAATCATCCCTCTTTCTCCCCACCACTCATACATCTTTCTCCCCACCACTCATCCATCTTTCCCCTCCACCACTCATCCCTCTTTCCCCCAAAACACACTCACGCACCACCACATCACCTGCTCCTATCTCTCCTCCACACACACCAAACCAAAGCAACACTCACGCACCCCCACATCACCTGCTCCTATCTCTCCTCCACACACACACACAGCAAAGCAACACTCACGCACCACCACATCACCTGCTCCTATCTCTCCTCCACACACACACAGCCGTCCAGACACACACCATCACCACCTCTAATCCTGTTTCCTCCACAGCAGGTCTGCTGAAGCTCTCCCTGGGTGTATGGCTCTTAGGATGGGCTGTGAAGTGTGTCGGAGTGGTGGTGGGGGTCTTTAGATAAATACCATCACATCCGACACTAAGCAGAAACACTCTACATTTGTTCGGACTGACCTTGAACTAGGCTTGACTGAAGAGGATTGTTTATGAGACTGCAACCCGGATGGTTATTAGAACAGCCGTGACGTGTGTAACATGGCGTGTGTGTGTGTGTCTCGACCCACCTCCTCGCTGTATTTGGAGACGTAAGAGTAGATCTCGTTGAGCGCACTGAGCATGTTAAACTCAGTGGAGTGGAGTCTGGCTTGCTCGGCCAGGTAAGCATTCATGTCCTGGTCACTGATGGCCGGTAGACGGTTTATATCCGCGTAGTACCTGAAGGCACACACGGGGGGAGACACTCAGCATCACTTCATCCATTCTGGAATTATTTGGTGGATTTGGTAGGATAACCAATAACGTCTACAGGACCCAAACTGTTTTTGTGAGGGTCAACCAAGGAAATATATACAAAATGTAGTATGCTGTGCATATGACATCCCTCATCAAAAGACCCAGAAAATCTGTTACCCTACTAACATTACTGTCTCAATGAAGTGCGAAATAGCTTGTCTCAATCTTACCTCTCCACCCAGCTCTTGTAGTTGGGGATGTCTTTGGCGTAGAGCAGCTTGTTGGAGGGGGAGTCCTTGCCCAGGCGGTGCTCTGAGGTGGAGCAGGAGTCCATGAAGGTCTGGGCCACCACGGACAGACAGGCGTCCGTGATGCTGCTCTTATGGATGTCGAACACAAACTGGGGGTTCTTGATCACGTTCACCCAGAAACGCAGCGGGAGACTGGGAAGGAAAGTGATAAGAAATGAGCCAAGACCTCCTCTCTGGGTTACCAATGCATGTGAGTCCAAGTGAGACTCCACAAACTATCAGTACTTTCTTTCTCTCCTTGTTCTGGATTGCTGAAACGCTGGCTCAAGAGAGGAGTTTGAGGCACATAGCTCAGCCCAGACTCTGATCCAGTTTAGAGTTCTGTTTCTAAGCAACTGACACACCCCATATTACATCCCATCGTTCCGGCCCTACATGGTCCAGAATCCTCACCAGTTGCTTTTCCACGTGTGACGGACATCTTGGTCGTGGATGCCGTGTTTGTCCGCCTGCTCATCCAGGAAGTCAAACATGTATTTGATGGCGAGGGGCAGGGCACTTCCTCTGTGGACAGTACTGAACAACGTCTCAAACAGGTCGTCCACAAACTTCTGCAGTGTACCCTGCGTAAAAACAATGGACACACCAGGTCAGAAAAACACCTCTACAATAAATGGACAGCAGAGAACTTAGGAAGGCATCGGTCAATAGCATCGGATGAATAACAGGAATCTGTCGCACTGATAGAACTTAAGAGGATATTCACCTAAGAGGGACTTGTCGATGGGCCCTTACCGGTGAGTCTGGAGGTATGTGTGTGTGTGTGTGTGTATGAGGAGTGTGTAGAATGGTGTTACCTTAGTAGCCAGTAGCCTGGTCAGGTAGATCTCAGACACCATCTTGGATCCACGGTCGCCCTCCTTTTGGTCTCCGTGTTCGTGGTTCTTCACCAGGTGCCACACCTTCACCCCACTCTCCAGGTCCGGGGTGATCATTGGGGCACGGGAACGCAGGCTGTCTGGACTGCCTGTGTACCGGAAGGATGAATCTGGAGAGGCAGAGAGGGAGAGAGAGAGAGGGAGAGTGGAGTCAGAAAGCGAGAGAGACTCCATTGTCAGTTTGGCGTGTTAAGTCGGGAACTTCCACATCGACTCGCACAAACACGTCAATCTTCCTCCTTTTCCAGTCCCATTACAAAGCTCATCACCTCCGGTTCCCCTCAGACCCTTCTGTAACGTCTCATGCACGGATCAGTTCATATTAGCTTATCGGAGAGGAAATGATGGAGGAGGAGGCTTGTCTGTCTGTTGATGTTGAGGCATGTCTGTGGACCTTCAGGAACAGACCACTACACTAGATGGATGAAAGAACACACCGCACCTCTAATATTACATTACCTCCACAGGCTGAGAAAAGTGAGTTAAGGCAAGCTGCCCAGTGGCCTTTCTCTTCTTTAAATTACCCCTCTATCTGAACCTGTGTGTGTGTGTGTGTGTGTGAGAGATATGCTTCTTCTGGGCTCATCTTAAAAGTAGTCATGTCCATTTCCTGCTGTTGCCACGTTGAAAGAGCTCCAGTCACAGTCTTAATCAATGCTTCAGAAGATCTCTAATATGTAAAGCATTCAAGTCATCTCTCCCCTTCCCTCTCCCCCTTTCTCCATCTCTTTCCCACTCCCCCGCTCTCTCTCCTCCCCCACCTCCTCTACACTTTCCTTTACTCCTTTGACTCTAAGGAATGTCAATTTTCCTTTTCTCCTCTTTCCTAATTAGCAGTCCCTTCCTTCCCAGCGGCATGTGTGTGTGTGTGTGTGTGAGGTCTGGAGGGACTCCAGATCTGTGACATCTCCCTCTCACCTGGCTTCAAAGGGCAGTGCCGGACAACAAAGTCTCAGGAGTGCTACAGCCACTTACGGCTCTAAGTGGTATTTTCTAAAGACCAGCAGCAGTCTCCGGAGCGGGCCACGGGGACGTTTGGGTCTGGGGTGAGGGTGAGGGGGGAGGGTGTGTGTGTGAGATTCCCTTTGTGTGTGAGGGTGTGTGGTTTCAGAATGCAAGTGTCTCTCTCTCTCTGTGACAGCGCAGCGGATTGAGGTCTCAAATCCCTTTTTAAGATACTAACCAAACCCCCCCCCCCCCCCCATTCCCCTGAGATTACCACCACCCCCTATTCATGGTAACCACCCCAACAGACTACAGGAGTGTGTATGTGTGTGTATAGTGGGCTATGGTGGCCAGGGGGCGGCTGGCCCAGTGAATGGAGGCGAGATGCTAAGTGATGAACGTTAAACTGATATGAATCAATCAGCTGGGTGTCGGGGCACATCTGTGCCTGCTGTGCCAGGCGGTGATTGATGGGGGACTGGGATGAAGCTAGAGGAGGAACGGCTGTTTTCTAACGTAGCACTGCAAAACACACACACACACACACACACACACACACACACACAGCACTCACAAATGCACACGCACAGACAAGGGGAAAAAAAAACATTCAAATGAATAACAGACAGGGCTCCTTCTCCCTCCAGCCTCATTTCTATTTCATGAGATTGGTAAAATATTCAACAAAGCCATTGTAATAAAACAGATTGAAGCGGCCTTTGTAACTATGAAAACTCATTTCCAACCATTTGTAAACAACCTCTGAAGGGAAAAGTTTGCATTACAGGCCACTGACGTAAGCTAATGCAATGTAGCACGCGCTAAAGATACGCCTGACTCTACACCCTCCGTATTCTGGTCCACACAAGAACACAAAACATTCATAGTATTTTCTCTTCCGTACTGTTCAACTAATTCAGTAAATGTAAAGGAGGGCCACAAGGATGGGTTGCATTGTTAACATCGCAAAGTGGAATGCACCTATCAGGGTCTCAAATTCAGATTACCGGAAAACATACGCTTGTTGTTGACACAGCAGAGGGTTTGACTTAGCAAACATGATCGTATATCTATTTTAGATATTGCATGTTGGAAATAAATCGCCAGAGTCTCAGTTAATATGCTGTAATGTGCTACTGGTGTAAATGGATTGCAACGTAATACTCATTTACTGGTTGTGAAGTCATTATTGCTGAATCTCAGTCTCTCTACAGTAGCCAACATTCTTCTCGTTTATGGTCTTGGTAATGGTCTTGCATATTCTTTATGAATTAGAAATAGCTTTATGACTTCTATTGCACATTAAACATAAAACCAAACCTCTTTGTTTTTCTGAGTTTGTCCGGATGTAATTTAAATGTACTAGTGTTTTAGTGGAAAGGGTGGTGATTAGGGGTGATGATGAGTGCTGGTGATGAGGGGTTGGTGTTGAGGGTTGGTGATGGGAGGTGGTGTTTAGGGGTGGTGTTGAGTGGTGGTGATGAGGGTTGGTGATGGGGGGTGTTTTTTAGGGGTGGTGATGGTAGGTGGTGTATAGGGGTGGTGATGGAGGGCAGTGATGGTAGGTGGTGTTGAGGGCTGGTGTTTAGGGGTGTTGATGAGGGGTTGGTGTTGAGGGGTAATTATGGGGGGTTGGTGTTGAGGGGTGGTGATGGTAGGTGGTGTTTAGGGGTGGTGTTGAGGTTTCTGGCTCAGTTGGTCTTGCGTCTCTGACAACAACCATATGGGTGATTGCATCCAATCCAAGCCCTTATAATTGTCCAGTCGCGCTAAGCTTTTCGCTTTCCTATTGGTGTGAAGTAGAATTCACAGTGAATAATTAGCCAATCTCACACTGACGTTGGCTGTGGATCTCTGGGTCTGGGTTTGGGCACGGGATCAGAAATCGGGCCCGGTGTGAGTGTTTGTGAGAAACCATTACACTGTGGCTCCAGGCTCCATCAGGCGTTCTCATTATTATGCCTGACGGTGAAAACAAACACCTCTTTCCGTGCCTCCCGTTGGCCCTCTCTCCCTCTCTGTGCCTTTATCTCTCTACACACCTCACTTCCAGTCTGCCCGCCCCTCTGCCACCCCTGCAGTTGTTGGGCAAACTGCAGCGAACACTGTCGGAAGGGTAGTGGACGGTGAAGAATGCCTCCGCAGCAAAGCTCGTCCAAACAGAGCTGGCCCTTTCGAGGAGGAGTTTATTTGGGCTTTGGACAAAATAGTCTGCTTAAAACATCCACAAACAAATCTGAAAGTATAATGTGTTTATCCGGTCTACTCACACCCAATCACAGGCTTGACAGTGAGACCTTTTATCTGAAAACACTTCGATGCCCGTTTCATTTCTCAGCTTTGTTTTAATGGTTTGACAGGCACAGGACTACCACAGACTCTACATTAGAGATGGACTCGGCACTTAACATGGAACTGAAATAGGTGTCAGTACTGATTTGGGGAGGCGGTACTGTATATTTTTAGTTGCAGGAGCTCCGCGATAGACTACATTTCAGCTTGTTTTCAATAAGAGGATCGGGAGCTCCAGCAGGAAGCCATTACTCAGATCTATTGTCTCCCCTGTGCCCTGTGGCTATAAGGAAGGTCCATGTCATTGTGTGGTACTTACCATATCTGCTGATGGAGGTCCTGGAGATACTAGCTGAAGGGGGGATGTTGTAGGAGGAGGTTTGTTTGGGCACCAGAGCCACTACACAGCGGTCCGACACCTGTGCCAACACAAACAAACAACACCTCCAGTCAGATTTCTGCAGGTACAGTTGACATATGTGCTATATGCAGCATTTGACCTCTGCCATTGTAGAAGAAACACATCTTCGGACACTTAAAGTCTACACCAATCTATCAACCCTTTGGAAATAAAAATCCATATTAACCATGGGCTTTTAGTACACAGTCCACAATAATAATACAGTAAAACATACTCAAATAATAACACTTACAACAATTAACGTTTAACATTTAACTGATAAACAGTTTTACACCAACATATTGACAACAAACATATCTGTTGTCCTATGTCTGACCATGGCAGTTAAACCTAGCGGTTGCCAGGCTCCTCAGTTAACCCACCAAGCGAACAAAAGGTTTGTTTATATTACGCAACATTTTACGAGACCTGTCGAAGAGGTTTGTTGTGTACACTTGCATACATTGATAGCTTCTCCTCTGAGGTAGTGCGCGCCACATTTTCAATAGAGCCCTTCTGGAGATAATTGCGTTGGAACTTTATCACGTTTCCGGGCATGTGTAAATCACCCAATTTCCCCCAAGAATGAAGGTCCCAAAGATGCAGGTGTAAATAGAAAAACGCTGTGGAAATTATTAAACAAAGTACAAATGTTTATCTACCGTTTTATCCTCTCTCGTAGTTTAAACAAGCATTTTGTGTAAAAAATATTTACAGTGATGGTTTATATCTGTTGAAATTCTTTTATTCCATTTATTAACAAAGTTATTTGATATATTCTACATTCAGATGAACAGAGATAACTATAGAGACTTTTGATACTCCAAAATGGCAACTGCATAAATGGTATTATTAAGCTTTGAAAGATACCGACACATTTCTTGTTTCTGGTAAAAAGTTTCCAATAACATGTGATCTTTTCGTCCCATTCTCTTCATTTGAAATCCTCCTCTCCTCTATTAGAGTCCTGTGGTCTCTGAAGAGCGTCGCTCTGTAAGAAATGATTCAAATGCCTCTGTATTGACTGTGCTTGATCCTGTGAGATGATCCTCATTGTCGTCCCAAACAGCCCCCGGCCATTGGGGAAATAATGAAGGAAGGAGGGACGGGAAAGCCACTAGAAGGTTGGAGCTAAGGTGGAGCTAAGGTGGGGCTAACCGAGTGAGGGCTTCCCACTGGCATGTCAAGTGGACAAACGCCTCTGCCTTATTGTCACCACAGCAAAACGAAGACGAGAGGAAAGTATAGAGGGAAGAGAGGGGGGAGAGAGAACGAGAGAGCACGCCGGAGGAGTCAGCCCTCCCATTCCGATTTATTGTCTTATTAGCTAGAACGGGTTAAATTGTGTGACCAAGCGACAACCAGGTATAAAATATTAAAATGGATGTGCTTTGCCAAACGGGCAGGATCGTTTTAAACATAAATACTAAACCATTCCTTACGTACGATCAAAACATCACAGGCTTCTCTGACATTTCCAGCATGTCCAGGGGAAGGATTGTAGTTTTAGAGAACAACAAAGCCAGCCATCCAGAGGGGTGAACGTACGAAACAGCGACAGGCTCAAAGACCCCCACAACTCCCCCCATGATTCTATTTAAAGAAAGGAAAGAGAGGGATAAATAAGCTGCCTTTCCCCAGACCCTTCTCACTCTTAGCCCCACTAATGCTGGGGCTAAGCCTCTCCACTCCCATTCGTCCACAGCTAATCACGTGGCCGCAAGATGCAGCCAAAGCGATTTCTCTCTTCTCTCTTTACCTCTGCCTCTCCTCGCTCTTCTACCTTCTCTTCCTCTAATCTCTAACAGCCATTAGCTGGGGTCAGAGACAGGGTCAGGGAAGAAGCTAGAGCCAGACAGGGCCTGGCAGGACCCACTTTAATAGCCACACTGAAGAGACACTTGAAAGGACGGCGGCTCCAGGAGGATCCTCTAGAAAATTCTCCTTCGCACATCCTCCGGCCAGCTCTATATTATGAGGATCTCCCAGTTTTTCCTCTGATCACCCGAACCTCTGTTCCCCAACCCAATGTTCTCCAACCCAACGTTCTCTATAGTGTCCTGTGCTCTCCTTTGCCAATAATCTTACAGTAGTGACATCATCTAGCGACCCATACGTTTTCCGCACTGGAAGGCCCTGGACATTCCCTGGACATTCCCTTCTCCTCCCTCTGAACCCTGTCTGGCAATTTTCATCCTTTCCGGAACATGTCTGGAAGAGAGTTCCCTCCCTCCCTCTCTGTTATAAGGTCTGATAGAAGGGCTGTAGAGAGCAGAGGTAGAGATGAGTTCTGATGATAGTGTAGATGATTGAAGGCATGCAGCTTCGTCCTTCAGGGCTAATCCGAAGCGTGAGGTGGGGAGGTGAGGCTGATATTGGCCTGCAGGTGTGATAGGAGGCCAGCACTACCCAGTGATAAGACTTCCATCAAACGCCCCCCCCCTCCCGCCTGCCACCACCCCCACATGCCTCCATCTCCCATCCCCTGATCCCCGGGCTCCATCCTGGCTTATGATGCTCATCTACCACAGACGGGACTGGGCAGGGCTTTGGCTTAACCATGCACAACTAACTGAAAGGGCTTTACTAGGAACCTAAGCTTATTGGGTTTGGTAGTATACTACATGCAATCTCTCAATGAACTTGAGGAATCAATATATTAACGATCAGAAAAGCTAAATATGACTAAACACGGTCTGACTGAACAGGGAACAATAAAATATTCTGGAACACAAAAATACAGAATTTCCACTTTTCTGCAACAAATGACTCAAGGCCAAAACCCAGCTAGTAATGGACCAACGAACTGCTTTTCACAGTCTCTATAACCAACACTTAAAATCAGACATTAGTCTAAAGTGTTCCACACTGTGGAAAGCTGCTTGTGTGCTTCCTCCATAATGATGGGGACACGGGTAACTGACAACTATCGACCAATTTCAAAAAGGCGCATCTAGCTAAGATTTTGCAATCTTGGTCTTAAATGTTTCAACTACACTTCTGATCTAACCCCAATCAGGGTGGAATAACAGGCATTTACCCAGCAGTCCTTGCTCCCAGGGGAAGCTGTATCCACCACCAGCATGCCAGGAAAGAGAAGAACTTTGACTCGGCTCAGTGGGAAACGCCGCCCTCCTGTAGGTGTGGAATGGCCTTGAGATCAGCAGAAGATAGAGCAAGTGCTAGGGTACAGAGGTAGGGTTTCTCTTTACTTCTGCTGGACGGTTCCCCTGGGTGCTCCATAGACGAGAACCATGGTCTTGGTTATGTTCTAAATAATTTGCATGTACACAGCTGCCTAGTCTTATACTACCGGAGGCTAGAAACGTACAACAAATCCAAGTTCATTTAGCGCAAGAGAATCCATGAAAGTACTGTATCTGACGGTTTTAAATCAATCAAAGATAGCTTCTAAACTAGTTTTAACCACTAGTTGAAATTGTATGCCATAGATTAGTGGAGATAAGACTTGAATGCCTTCTGTCTTGAAGCACATTGAAAGCTTTGGCTTAGACGTTTAGCTTGAGGAAGATTCAATGTATGGTTGTGCAGTAAGATGTCGTTTGTGTTGATGCTCACACTGTAGATGTTTTATTGGGAAACATGTATTATGGATATGGAGCACACTTGTTAAATACAATGTTCTCGATGTGTTTTCCTTGAGTAAATTAATTATCTAAATAGTTTTTATCAAACAACATTTTTTTTTTTTATCAGAGCATTACAAGCACACATTGTCTGTGGAGAGTTGAATCCCACTGTGCTGGCGTCCTACTGAACAGATGACTCAATCTTCTGCAATACCAGACACCGGTCATTAGACCCCATACCAACTGTCTTGGCTTATAAAGTAATCTTTGGCAAGGAAGGAAACATTTGCTTCGCTCTGACTGCCAAAATGTTAATATAGATTTACTTTTCTGTCTGAGCATATTTTAAAACTCAAACTGTGCGTGTGGGACGTTGTTTGTTGAGGCAAGAGCTGCAACACTAAATCTGATCAATGGAATGATACCTTTGAACAGTTTGCTTCTCCCCATTGTGTCCATCCAGGGGTGTCTAAATTAGTCCCAAAATGCCCCAGTGCAGGTCATCTGTAGGCGAGGTGTGAAACTGGAGCTCCTGGTGAAGTCATGTCGGTTCCTCTACAACATCGCTGTAGTCGGACAACGCAAGGTCAGAGCCACAATGGAGGCACAGTGACATTGCTCTAATGTCTTGGCACAGCAGCCAAGTACACTGCAGGAGGATACGAGATTTCCTGGAGCCATTCTCCTACATTCTGTAGCTGTACTGCCAAAAAAGTGTAAAATCTGTATACATTTTCCCAAGATGCAACTCATTTAATTGCAAAATGTGAACATCTCTAAACAGCTACCTACACAGTTTGTTTCCTACTGTTGTCGGGATGGTTCGACATGCCCTGGGTCATGCTTTTGAAGCCCATTCTATGGAACCTGGCTGTTAGTGAGGAACCTCTGGTCCAACATTTTCTCTAGGGCCGGCTCCCCTGGTAACGGCTGACCCAGTAATATTATTCACAAGATAGAATTTTAATAGGCTCATCTCCTCCGAGAATGAAAAAGACAGACGGAGGCGGTAAGACAGAAAACATGTATTGCTAAATACACAAATGCAACTCAAATAGACAAAAACATTTCCAGAAAGAAAAGTGGAAAGAGAGAGAAAGTAAAGAGGAAGAAAAGCAGGTGAGAGGATGGAGAGGTGGGAAGAGGGAGAGAGAGCAGGAGAGAGGATGGAGAAATGGGAGGAGAGGGAGATTAGATACTGGTCATGGTTAGGTACTAAGACAGACGTAGAACAGATACATGGAAGTTGATTAGTCAAGATAGTGGAGTACTGATGACATGTAATAAGGAAAGAGACTTAGAGGAGGATGGAAAGAAAAAAAGAGGAGAGTGAGTGAGATACAGAAAGAAGGAGAGTAGGAGCTGTGGTGATGAGAGGAGAGAGATACCGAGGGGTTGCGAGAGGAGAGGAGCAAGTAAGAGGTGTGCTGATGAAAAGCACCCTTTGACAAGGATGAAGACTAATCAACAAAGAGAGATCAAATCAGCAATCAGCCAGGCACTCTCCTATCTCATCAATCTTTTATCTGCTCTGCTCTGGCGGACAGTCTGAGTGTGGGTGTATGTGTGTGTGTGTTAGAACTACTCTGTGTGTGCATGTATCTGGGAAAGTGTGTGAGAGAAAGTCTAGAGGTTCGGTCCTCCTAAACCCAGACTAGCAACAGTAGCTAATGAATAAAGATGCTACCATCCATTTGTCGTTTGAAATCCGGGAGGTGTGTCTCTTCATATCCATGTAAACGACAGTTTCTCATGTGGTACAGCAAATGAATAGCAGAGCTTCCCAGGCTCAAAGACTTCCATAAATGTTTGTGTGTTTCCGGCTGAGCCGTATTCTACACGGGGGAATTAGCATGTCACGAGGGTGAGGTGCAATAATTCAGAATATCAAAATCTTATCCAAGCAGCCTATCAAAACTCACACCCACCCAGCTACCTGGGTTACCACAGGGATAATAACTGAGCACACAGCCCCCCCCCCCCCCCCCCCCCCCCCCCCCCCCCCCCCCCC
>JACXGK010014779.1:0-11247 GCA_016801125.1 Novumbra hubbsi
ATATGGATGGATGTCTACAGCATAGTATGGGCATATGGATGGATGTCTACAGCATAGTATGGGCATATGGATGGATGTCTACAGTATAGTATGGGCATATGGATGGATGTCTACAGCATAGTATGGGCATATGGATGGATGTCTACAGCATAGTATGGGCATATGCTACATTGACAAGTATGTAGAGCACATAGCTTGTTTGGCTACTGTGAAATTGCATTGGGAAAATGTACTTTTCTGGGCACCAGAGGTGTAAACACCTGGCCTGTTTGGAGACAGGCCCAAGGAGACAGAACCCAGGAGACAGAACCCAGGAGACAGGCCCCAGGAGACAGGCCCCAGGAGACAGGCCCCAGGAGACAGAACCCAGGAGACAGGCCCCAGGAGACAGAACCCAGGAGACAGAACCCAGGAGACAGGCCCCCGAGAGATCAGACTAAGTTTCTTAAACCAGAGGCAGTTTTGAGACTAACAAAATATATTTTGATCAGTTATGTATTCACATGTCTCCTTTCTCACATATTTAACAGAGGCCCAGACAGTTAAAACTCACTGACCAAACACAATGCAGTAAAAACACACACCAGGAATGACTATATCGGTTAAAGTAAGAATTCAAGCTTTCCAAAGTTCCGAACTGTATGTTTCAATACCCATATTTAGCAACGAACGTGGTCAAAATGAAATTGATCGGATGTTTTGGTGAAGTGTGTCGTGGCTGAAATGGAGCTTGCAGTCCTACTTAGCAAATTAGAAAATTCCCATTTTACACTGGATTCTGAATGTGTTTTTTTTTCATGTTTATATTGTTTATTGTTGTATTGCAGGACAAATTACATCTCAGTCTCAGTTGGTTTTCCCTGTGGAGATAAAAATAGACAGACAGGTATTAATTCCAAATCAATACACCCCTTCCTGTCCTTTACTTTTCCACCTCTCACTCTACTCCCTTTGCCTCTACACCTCCCATTTCTCATCTATTCCCATCTCCCTCCTCCTCTCCTTTCTCCTCCTCCTTCCTTTTAATCCCAACATCTAGTTCCTCTTTTTCTGCATCCATCAATACTATACACCTCCCCCATCATTCCATCCCTCCTCCTCTCCTTCCTCTGCCCTCCTCCTCTCCTTCCTCTGCCCTCCTCCTCTCCTTCCTCTGCCCTCCTCCTCTCATTCCTCTGCCCTCCTCCTCTCCTTCCTCTGGCATTCTCCTCTCCTTGCTGTCTACAGCAGCATTCCTCTGGCCTGACTCCTTTAAACCTCTGAATTATAATTAACGTGTGGTTGGAAACAAATAGAGCTTCTCAGTGGTAAAGCATCACAGAAAATTATATAGTGCACTTCCTCAGAGAAAAGATGTTAGAGAGACTTCAGCTGCTTCTGCAGAAGACAAACCCTTTCCCTGCATACCCCTTCCTTACCTTCCATCCCAACCTCCCCCACCTCCCTGGCTACCTCACTCCTTCCCAACCTCACTCCCTCACTCCCTCTCAACCTGCCCCACCTCCCTGGCTACCTCCCTCCTTCTCAACCTCACTCCCTCACTTCTTCTCAACCTCCCCCACCTCCCTGGCTACCTCACTCCTTCCCAACCTCACTCCCTCACTCCCTCTCAACCTCCCCCACCTCCCTGGCTACCTCACTCCTTCTCAACCTCACTCCCTCACTTCTTCTCAACTTCCCCCACCTCCCTGGCTACCTCACTCCTTCCCAACCTCACTCCCTCTCAACCTCCCCCACCTCCCTGGCTACCTCACTTCTTCTCAACCTCCCCCACCTCCCTGGCTACCTCACTTCTTCCTAACCTTCCTAACCACGGGACCTTCCTAGTCCTCTGGTTTATTATCTTTGTGGGTATGGATCCCTCAGTGTATTGTTAGACCTGGACATACAAAACACACACACACACACAGACACACAACTGCAACCACACTGACAAACACACTCACAACCACAAGTGTTCACATATCTACTTAAACAGGGACACCATAATTGATTTCCCAAAAATCCTTCAAATCCTGACGGTAAACCATATTCTAACCCTAAGTTTAACTCCAGTTGTAACTTTTGCCCTGACCTAACACTAAGCCCAACGAAGCAGAAAAAATGACCCGATCTGTCAACTTTCTCTGATTTAAATCAGATATACAGGAACACACACAAACCCGCGCACAAACAGGCACACAGTTTGGTTTTCCTGTAAATATCCAGCATGGCCAATGGCCCACACACACGGTTTTCTTCATCCCCGGTGTTTCCAACAAGACGTCCTTTCAGCGTAGTAGCACACTGGAGCTCTCTGAGCAGCGTTCAAAGAGTGTGTTAATGCACCCGGTGTAGCCATGACCCTAACCATGACTTCCAACCTCAACCCGATACGCACAACTAGCTATATTCATTAACACACTGTATATCTGTTGTAGGGCAGAGAGGAGCAGGTTGGAGTGCGCTGAGAGAAGAGGTGGAGAGGAGAGAGGTGGAAGGTGCAGAGAGGTGGAGAGGAGAGAGGTGGAAAGGGCTGAGAGGTGGAGAGAGCAGAGAGGAGAGAGGTGGGGAGGAGAGAGGTGGGGAGGTGAGCGGTGGAGAGTCCAGTGAGGAGAGAAGTGGAGAGAGCAGAGAGGAGAGAGGTGGAGAGGAGAGAGGTGGAGAGGAGAGAGGTGGAGAGGGCTGAGAGGAGAGAGGTGGAGAGGGCTGAGACGAGACAGGTGAAGGTGAGAGAGGTGGAGAGTGTTGAGAGGAGAGAGGTGGAGAGGAGAGATGTTGAGTGACAGAAGGGAAGAGGGGCGGGAGAATGAGAGGGACTCAGGAGGAGGGGGATGAGAGAAGAACAGAGTGAGGAGTTAGAGGAAGGAGGAGAGAGGTGGAGAGTAAACGGTAGATGATATAGACAGGCTGAGAAGAAGATGGAGGATGAAGTGGTGCACATGCCAAAAGAGCTGCTGGACCCCACTAGAACCAAATGATCCCACTAGAACTAAAGGACCCCACTAGAACCAAATGACCCCACTAGAACCAAATGACCCCACTAGAACTAAAGGACCCCACTAGAACCAAATGACCCCACTAGAACCAAATGACCCCACTAGAACCAAATGACCCCACTAGAACCAAAGGACCCCACTAGATCAAAATGACCCCACTGGAACTAAATGACCCCATTGGCTCTAAATGATCCCACTAGAAGTGACTGCTCCCACTAGAAGTGATTGATCCCACTAGACTTGACTGATCCCACTAGAAGTGACTGATCCCACTAGAATAACTAATCCCACTTAACCCATTCCTCAGGGAACTCCAGCCAGTCCAGGTATTTGAACTACCCTTTAGCTAGCTGACATAATCCTCAAGCCCTTGATTAGTGTATCTGCTGTGCTTGTTCCGGGCTGCAGCTAAGATGTGGAACGTCTGGGGTTCCCTGGGGAATGGGTTAAAAACCACTGCACTAGAATAACTAATCCCACTAGACTTGACCGATTCAACTAGAATGACTGATCCCACTATGATAACTAATCCCACTAGATTTGACTGATCTCACTAGAATGACTGATCCTACTAGAATAACTAATCCCACTAGACTTGACTGATCTCACTAGAATGACTGATCCCACTAGAATAACTAATCCCACTAGATTTGCCTGATCCCACTAGAATGACTGATCCTACTAGACCAAACTGGCCCTGTTAGAACTGACTGATCCCACAAGAATGACTGATCCCACTAGACCAAACTGGCCCTGTTAGAACTGACTGATCCCACTAGAAGGACTGATCCCACTAGACCAAACTGGCCCTGTTAGAACTGACTGATCCCACTAGAATGACTGCTTCCACTAGACCAAACTGGCCCTGTTAGAACTGACGGATCCCACTAGACCAAACTGGCCCTGTTAGAACTGACTGATCCCACTAGAATGACTGATCCCACTAGACCAAACTGGCCCTGTTAGAACTGACTGATCCCACTAGAATGACTGCTCCCACTAGACCAAACTGGCCCTGTTAGAACTGACGGATCCTACTAGACCAAACTGACCCTGTTAGAACTGACTGATCCCACTAGAATGACTGATCCCACTAGACCAAACTGGCCCTGTTAGAACTGACTGATCCCACTAGAATGACTGATCCCACTAGACCAAACTGGCCCTGTTAGAACTGACTGATCCCACTAGAATGACTGATCCCACTAGACCAAACTGGCCCTGTTAGAACTGACTGATCCCACTAGACCAAACTGGCCCTGTTAGAACTGACTGACTCCACTAGAGATCCCAATATGCCTATGAATTAACTACCACATTAGACGGAACTTTGTAATAAATGTGTGACATGACCATGCGGCCCATAACTGTATTTGTGTTAAGAAAAATCCCCATTTAAACGCGGTCATTCATCTGAAATGTCCCACGTAGCAAAATAATCACTGGTTGAAAAGACAAAATGACATTAGATTCTAGCCAATTAAAACAGAGAGCTCCGCATGCCCCTCCCCAAATGACCTGCTGCACACAGCAACCTCGGTTTGTTTGGGATTAGGATTTGTCCAAGAAATGGTGAGGTCACCTTTTCAAGACAGTGCGTTTTTGGAGGAGCTTTGGTACAGAAACAGGTTGATTTATTGATCGGACCTTTAAACTACCACTTCTACGGGTGTATCTTAAAGGCTATAAAAAAAGGATATGTGGGGCGGAATCAGTATAAATCATAATCTGGACTCATCTTTGCTGATCTGCTTAGTGCCCCAGTGTGTGTGTATGTGTGTGTGTATGTATGTGTGTAGCTAAGTCTCTGGATGGCGATGTTGATGTTAACTGGAAAAGAGCTCTGACTGGGTCCTGATTAATGTGGTGCCCTGGACGTCATGGTAACGCTCAGACCTGGGACATGAGACAGATAACGGTTCTCTGCTCTGCCTCCTGTCACACACACACACACACATACAGTTTAAAGCAAGGGCTTTGATTTTCCATTGGGCGACGGGCGACCCTAAATATTTACACTATTTGGCAGCCGGTTGTGCCCAGGTATGTAGATCTGGATTAGGGCTGACTTCTGAACAGGAATGAATCCTGAATAATACTCTATTCCAGATACAGCTCCACAGAGAGTCTGAATAACATTCTATTCCAGATAAATTCTATTGAATGTTTTCTTTTCTAAACACCATGATCAAAGCTTTTCAAAAGATAAATATAATTATTTATTAAATATGATTTGACACATTCTATATTGGATAAGATGTAACCAATCACTGTCAAAGGGTTTTCACAATTGTGGTTAAAACTGATACAACCGCAAACTAGATTATTTCACCCCCATTACATTTTTTGTGTTGAGTTTCATGCGAAAGTCACAATTGGGGTTATGGTTAAAGTTAAGGTTTGGGTCAAACATTAGTGTTTTGGTGTATGTTTGGGTTGGTATCAAGGGTTAGGTTGAGGTTAAATGTTATGTTCTTAGGGTTATGGTTAGAGCTAGGTAATTCCATTAATAAAAAATTGATTACATCCATATTTGGATTGTTAGGTAAAATGTGTGTGTGTGGAACGGTATAGGTTTGTACGTTTATACATGTGCATCTGTTATTGGCGAACTGTTATATCTTATATTCTTGGCTTAACATTTTAATTGATCCCCAACCTTTTAATATTGTGTAACATGTTATGTCTGGACCAGTTGATTTCCTGACTTCTATCATCTAAACAGAAAGGTCTCATTCAGCCATGCACCCAGCAAACCAATCAAATAATTCATACTTGTTAAAAGTAACATGAATTCAAATGTAACTGAATTTGTTGTTGTCCAGGGTGATTGTAGGGTGCTGTAGTATCAGTTGGTGTGTAGGATGGTGTACAATGATACAATGTCTAATCCTCTGACTAAACACACAAAGTCCTGGTGTCTGGGCTGTGATCCTGGCTTATAACCCGGCAGGCCCGGCGCTGGGTAAACAAAACCATTGTCTCTCCTCACCAAGCTGCTCGAAAACACAGGGTACCGGTAGAACTGTTCCAACAGGCCTGACACCCTGACCAAACCACCCCACTCCTCCCTCAACCGGTCCCCTGTGCAGCCTTCAACCCAACCTCTCGTGCAACCCCCCTCCCCCCCGTTCACCCCCCCCACCCTCACCCAGTGCTGCCCTCTTCTGCTGTGTGCTCAGCCACTCTGGATGGTCTTTTCCCAGGCCGCAGGGAACTGCTGGGTACATGTTTGCTTTTCCTCTCACTCTCAAAGGCCACATTCACCCCGTCAGAGAGGAAACAGCACCACGTTATAAGAAACTATGTGTGAAATACAGAGACAGAGAGGGAGGGAGGGAGGGAGGGAGAGAGAGAGAGAGAGAGAGATGAATTACTTTGAAACTGAGTACTTGGGATGTTAGGAGGGCATGAGTTGCTCCATTTGACTTTAGACTAACACAGACATCATGGCTCTGCGTAATTAAACACAGTAGAACGCCACAGAACAGAATGAGGTAACACAAATACAGCGTGGTAAAATCAAGTAATATAGTGTGCCATAGATACAGAAGAATAGATGCATTGTTGCCTATCAAGAGTCTGTATTGTAGTCACACTACCTGCTTTGACGAGTCCGTGGAAGTGGTTATTTTGGGACAGTCAGATATAAGCACCCCCCGCTAAGAGTATACCCACTGGAAAAATCTAGACTACTGTCTATATCTACTCATTAACAACCTGAAAGGAATGAAAAAATGTAAACCAATATATAAAAAATACAAAATACTTACTGAACGTACAGGAGCTTGCCCCCTGGACAGCTTCATTGCGCTACGGCAACTGTCCGCTACAGCTACAGTATATGACAATCAGAAACGCCTTCATTAGCTGATTGCATTTATGACCAACCAGAGAGTAATGTACTGTAAATGCCTACACAGGTGGGGGATATTTCAAATGAACGGAACTGACAATTGAATAACCACTCTGTCCAGAATCCCATTCACTTTAGCTCGAATAAAGAACCATTCTATCAGCGTTGAAAAGAATGCAGCTCTGAGTGTGCAAGATCCCTTTCCGTCAACATTGGAACAGGAACTCCGAGAGCATATAAAGCAGTCCATCTACCGTGAGATGAAACTCTGCGAGTTTGAGAACCGTTCAGTCTACAGTAAAATGATGACCAGAGGGATGAGGAGGCTGAACATGCAACTGGAAACCAGGAATTAATTAGCTTCATTAATTTACTGCAGCCCGGCTAATTCCAGCAGCGGAGGGGATTCATTAGGATTGAATGAGATTAGCCTGTCACGGTGTGTTGGATTACCTTGTCTGCTGTCTGTTATTTAGAATAATCCCATTGGTTCCAAATCACCTAATCACCAAGCCCTTTCTCCAGATTAGGTCACACCCTTACGTCCAGATTAGATTGTGCCACGGTCTCGGGTGTGAGTGGAACCAAATGCTGACATTTTTTAAGTAAACAGTGAGTTTATTTCTAAACAAGACAAAACAAACACGAACTGTAGACGAAATGAAAGGTGCAAAAACGGATAACTAACAAACATAAAACAAACCGTGAATAAACGTACAGACAAAACATGTAGCGTATCCACTGTACAAAGGAACAAACAAGACAGGACCGTGAACGTTGTATGAACACAAACAAGACAGGACCGTGAATGTTGAAAGAATACAAACAATAAACCATCCCGAGTGTGGCTCAAAACCTAACTTAAGTAGGCTCCCCAATCAGAGGCAACGGGCAACAGCTGTCTCTGACTGAGGAGCCCACAACAGTGGCATAGAGGTGCCTAGAGGCACCTCCATGTGTCATGCCCTGACTGTGAGCCCCGAGGCACAGATATGGCCAGGGGCCCCCAGCCAGGACATGACAGATTGTGCTCCTTTAACCAGGCTTAGGTACAACATATAGGGCCGGTTTTGCTGAAACAGATTAGACCTAGTATAGGACCCCAAAAAATCTAGTTCAATAGAGAAGTCCTTAGTCCTATAGACTAGGCCTCATCTGTGTCTGTGAAACTGGCCCACAGATTTTTAATGTATATATGTCTTACTGCATAGCAGATACAAGATATGGCGTTCTGTGGTCACTAAGGTATTCTTCAGGACACCAGGTTAATGGAACCACGGCACATTAAAACAGAACTGGACCTAAGAGACTTTAAGACTAAAAAGGTGTCACAACAGCTAATGCCATTGAAATAAGACGTATAGTCATACCATTCACACTCAATGCATGAACTCCTAGAGCCCTCTGTGGTGCAACACACACACACACACCCACACATACAGACCAGAGGGTGGTTCTAAGCCAAACCTTCTAAAAGACCCCAGTGTTCCAACACTAGACAGTTCTGGAGTGGAAACCTGGCCAGTTCTGCACACAACCATTTCATACAGCGTCACTAAGATGACTTGTAGCACAGGAGAGGCATTCAACACATCGCTACTGTGAGCAGCTAGTTTGAGGCGTTCAATATACAGTGTTGTGCATGATTTAAAAAAAATTGGCGGCAGTGTTTAATTTATTACATTTTCACCTCTGTTAATTCAATACGTCTTATTTGTTTCTTTTATAGATTGCCACACGTGTTAGTGTATTACATTGTCACCAGGACTACTTTATACATTGTCAACCTTATGAATGTAACAATTTGCAACCGGTGTCAGTTTGATACATTTTCAGGTTTTCAAAGAGACATTCATTGAAGGACGCTTTCCTTGCAGATCATGAACACGATGCAATGCTATAATTAAGTTTTCCAGCTTGTCATGACCTTAGACCTCTAGAACTTTTGAGTCATGTATAACATGCTCCACCAAAGAAGTTATTGACATGTTGCCTTGTTCTTTTAATAAAATCTACATTAGAAAACATCCTGCTCTTAGTTTGCATTGTAGATCATCAATCTGCTGGCCCATTTCATTGAACAAAAATGCTATTATAGAGTTACTCTGTGTTGGGATTGAGACGAGGTGGCGATATTGAAACATTTCTTCCAAGACCAGCCACATGGACTAGCATTGTAGTTACACAGTGCCAATATGGTCTAAATGAACATCTAAATGAACACAAATGTGACATCTAATCACCTTCTAGTAGTCCTCCATAGGATCTCCGAACACTTCATATTTCATGTGAATGTTGTTGAAAGAGCCTCATGGCTACAGGAATGGCTTGGCTTTGGGCATTTTGTCAGAGTTTTTTTTATACTGTCACCCTACCATTTCTCTAAGACTGTAATCTATATTTAAGTAGATCCATGAACGAACATCCTTTTGTACCATACTTTTGTTAGTCCTGCACACGCATGAACGCAAAAGAGCTGAATTGTTTGTGTTCATGCCAAAGGAACATTGAAGGAGAGCTGCAAGGAGAGCTGTAACAACCTGATCAACAGAACCCTGAATGAGAGCTGTAACATCCTGACCAACAGAGCCCTGAATGAGAGCTGTAACATCCTGACCAAGAGAGCCCTGAATGAGAGCTGTAACATCCTGACCAACAGAGCCCTGAATGAGAGCTGTAACATCCTGACCAACAGAGCCCTGAATGAGAGCTGTAACATCCTGACCAAGAGAGCCCTGAATGAGAGCTGTAACATCCTGACCAACAGAGCCCTGAATGATAGCTATAACATCCTAACCAACAGAGCCCTGAATGAGAGCTGTAACATCCTGACCAACAGAGTCCTGAAGGAGAGCTGTAACATCCTAACCAACAGAGTCCTGAATGAGAGCTGTAACATCCTGATCAACAGAACCCTGAATGAGAGCTGTAACAACCTGACCAACAGAGCCCTGAATGATAGCTGTAACAGCCTGACCAACAGAGTCCTGAAGGAGAGCTGTAACATCCTAACCAACAGAGTCCTGAAGGAGAGCTGTAACAGCCTGACCAACAGAGCCCTGAATGAGAGCTGTAACATCCTAACCAACAGAGTGCTGAAGGAGAGCTGTAACAGCCTGACCAACAGAGCCCTGAATGAGAGCTGTAACATCCTAACCAACAGAGTCCTGAAGGAGAGCTGTAACAGCCTAACCAACAGAGTCCTGAAGGAGAGCTGTAACAGCCTAACCAACAGAGTTCTGCAGGACAATAGAGGAGTGCTGTGGAGTGGAGTGCCTTTGTGTGTGAGTGTGTGTCTGTGTGTGTCTGTGTCTGTGAGGAGCTGTAATGAGGCAGATGTCTTTCTCTTGGTTCCTCTCTGTGGGGGACAACAGGGCTTTGTTACTCATTCTCTCCTGAACACCCCTCTCTTCTGAACACCCTCTCTCCTCAACACCCTCTCTCTTCTTCCTTCCAACACCCTCCCTCTCCCTCTCCTCAACACCTTCTCTCTCTCCTCAACACCCTCTCTGTCCTCTTCCCAACTCCCTCTATCTCTCGGTCCACTTTTCAACACTGTCCTTCTCCATCCCTCTCTCAACTCTATAACTCCCTTCTCTCCTTTCTTCGTCACCCGTTCTCTCCTCTACAGCATCACCCTCTCTTCCTCTCTGTCACCACCACTTTCTCCTTTTCTCTCAGTCTGGGATCTCTCTCTCTCTCCGACACACTCAGCCTAACCCACCCACTTCCATATGTTTAAATTATCCCTCTCCAAGTCCAGCTCCATTAGTGGAAGGATAATGGTCAGCCCCCATTCAGCAGGGGATGAGAGGGGGTGAGGAGAGATCAGAGAGGGGGAGGGGGAGGGGTGAGAGGAGGGGAGAGAGTTTGGCCTTGCTGGCCCGGGTCTTCAGGTTCTCACAATCTCTCTACACCAATCGCGGGCCTCTGTAGCGAGAGCAGCCAATAACACAGCAGAATCCCGCCAGAAGAAAAAAAAAAAGCCAATCAGCGTGATTAATTTATTCAGATTCCCCCGACCCCGAAGTTGGAATGAACCCCTACTTTATACCCCCTCGCCCCTCCTCCGGTCCCCCTCCCCAGCCCACCACCCCATCTCTTTATTGCCTTTGTGAAGACTGATGGAAGAATGCTAAGTATTTTTTTTATTTTTTATATCAGGCACCTTTAATATGTACCAGCCCCCCCTCCTCCCCCGGCGAGGTAATTACAGCAGCATTTCTATAGATGGGACATTCATGTGTTTGGAGGTGTCTGGGTGATGTATGGCTGTGGAGAGCTGCTATAGAGCAGCGGGGAGACAAAGACAAGCAGAGTTATGGTGTAACAGGGAGTAGTGGGAAAACACAGGATTCGCCATGATGAAAAGAGAAGCTCTTCATACAACAGCCTCTCGGTACCCCCCCCCCC
>JACXGK010014780.1:0-11095 GCA_016801125.1 Novumbra hubbsi
AAACCTTCAGAGTTTATAGACCAACGCTTCAGATTTCTGATTTGTGGAAAGTGGTTAGCATGGCACCAGAGTTTGTGCTGCATTTGTTGGGGTTTTATAGCTCCTGTACTAAGCTTACTATGAGACTTTGAGAGTTGGGTGAGGAATGTGGAAAAAGAATGTCAAATGTTACTTGAAAGTAATGGTGAGGCTGAGTTCTTTTGGGGGGGGGGGGGGGGGTCCTATGAGGTTGGAAGAGTTTATTCCAGCATTCATCATGCTTTCTCCAGCCTGTGATAATATTTCACTTACTACCGACCCCATAAGATCAAAATGAACCATTATGTTCTCTGAGTCTTGTTTGAGTTGGAGAGATGTGTGGTACATTAGGGGAATGGAGGGGGTTACAACCAACACATGGACTTCAGGGTACCGCTACAGTTACAGGATGATGGAGGCTCCCACAGGGTTCTGGGGAGTCAAAGGGGAGGCCGGGAGAGAGCCAGGGCTGGTTGAGGAAGGAGGGAGAGGTTGAAGAGGTAAAGAAGGGTGGCTGCTGGGAAGTGGTCTGGAATGTGTGGAATGAGTGCATTAATCCGTCTGGGGGATCATTTATTGTGGCAAAAAAAGATCCCCGCCGGGCAGCACCAGACTGTCTGTTGCCGCCGGGCCCCGCGGAGAGAGTCTGGGGTGTTGGCCTGTGTGGGCCCGCTGTAAGAGTGTCCTGCCCGGAGACGAGGGCCTCTTCCACCCACCTCCTCAATGGATGTTCACGCTGAGCCGGAAAAACAGACAATGCCAAAGACATATCTGTGTAGGCACCCAATCGCTCATACATTATTGCCCGTTGTAGGAGTTTGTATGGCTGCCCAGGCTTCACCGCGGGTCGGCCTGAGCTCAACCGATGCCGGCGGACTACCCACTTTTGGTAGTGCTGATGGTATTTCTTCTACCGTGCTATTATTCATCAAGTCCTTGTTTTCAGTAGGGCTCTAATGACTTCTCCCACAGCTCGATTAATCTATGGAATGGGATTTTACTGAGTCCAGGTTAATGACAGCTTCTAAGTTGATGGCACGACAGAACATAACATTTAATGTAATCATTTCAAAACCGGAAACAGACTTGTTTTTTATTATCCAGAACTGTGCTGTAAATCTCTTTGCTCGTTTTTTTGCCTCCATAATCTTGATGCTTAATGGCTCTGTGCTGTTGCTGGAGAAGGAGATGGAAGGAGAAAAGGACACAGGAACGGGAAATGCAGAGTGATAAATGATGAGCCAGTGGGAGGGTAGGGTCAGTCCAGACAAAGCCCAGAACATGTGTACCGATCCTGCCAGGCCCGAGGACTGAGGAGGGTACTGGCTGAACCGTTGGGTAGGCTGAGTGTGGTGATCAGGTTGTGATGGGATGGCTAGACAGAGTTATTACTCCTGGGAGACATTTTGGACAAGTTCTTCTCTGCATGCTGAGATCAGTCTGGAGTTAGTAAATTACATGTCGTTTCACTGCTTATTTTATTAAATTTTCCAGTAGGGGGATTATGTTTGAACAAAATTCCACTCTTTATAATTATTTCAGTAGTTCATGGTAAATATGTTTTTACAAGTTGTATTACGATTTTACGATGTTTTACATTTACGATTTACTATACTTCTGATAATTTTGTATAAGAGATTGGATGCAGTGAAGCAACTAGTTAACTAAACTATAATGTGGTATGGGTAGCATTGGTTTGGTTTACATTTTAATTTGGTGCTTTGTTATCTTTCCCTAACCGAGCATATGAGCCATGGAGAATCAGGACTTTCTTAGCACAGAATTACTTGGGTTAATTAGGTGTCTGTGATCTGTCTTAGATGAATCCTCCTGTTTCTGATTGTCAAAATAATTCTAATAATAAATCCCAGAGATTGGAATTTAAGTAATATCCTTTATTTCTCTGGCTGAAGGAAAATAAAAGACAAAATAAAAAAACAGGAAAGGCTTGACCCTAAATCAAGGAAGAGTGAGGCGTGGAGAAACAGAAAGAATATTAGAGCCAAAGCAAACAAGGACTAGATAGCTAAAAGGTATCTGGAGTTATCCCTATTTTTCCTCCGTGGATAATGTTCCTAAAATACCTTTTGATATATTATCTGCTTTAAATGGTTCTTTAAGGAACCATTAAGGGGTGTTTTTTTTATAAAATACCCTTCTAATTTTCCTTTAAGAAAGTTTTGGGCACTGAGTCAGGCTTTACAGTCTCCTGTAAAGTCTGACGTTGGTGCACACTTTTGGAGAGATCTTGGACCACTACTCTTTCAGCACATTTCAAGATCCTTTATGGTCTTAGGTTTACAATGTTGAATGCCCTCTTCAATTCAGAACACAGGTTTTAAATTGGATTCATGTCTGGCGGCTGAGATGGCCACAAAACAACATTGATTTTGTGGTACTGCAACCATTGATTTCGATGTATGTTTGGGGTCCATGGGCCTAATATCTAACGTTTTTCTTAAATTTATTCTTGATAAAAGTCTTAAGAAAGTCTTAAGAAGTCTTAAGAAATCTACGTCAGATTCATTACGTGTTCTTAAACCGCAGAATTGTTCGCGTCTATGTTTGCATCTATCTAAGCGCGTGCAGGTTCCTAATTTGCATAGGTAAAAGCTCCGTCAATTCCCATAAAAGAGCATGATTCTGCAGGCTCCGTGTGCAAGCTAGCAGTCAGGCTAGTTCACATGAGGTGACAACATAAACTGTATCAAATGCTAGTCAATTGCATGCTAATAGTCAGTGGAAACCCATATTTGCATACATGCTAAATATCAGGATGAGGAAAACAGAGAGGGGAGGAGCTCTGCTGAAGAGGGCAAAAGAGGAAATAAAAGGACAAATCAGTGAATTGTGTGCCTGGACAGCAACTCCAGGTCAAGGGAGGTCTGGCTCCAGTGTTGGTCCTGTAAAGCCTGGGCACACAAGGACTGCACATATGGGAGTGACCTTTACACTTGCCACAGCTGTGAGTTGGAAGCATTCCATCAATGCAGACTACTTCTCTAGTTGGGATTGTTGTACTTAAACGCATCCATTTTGATTCCATGTTTAAACTTTTGATGTGTTTTCTACCCCTTCGTCACTCTTTTTGGTCATGTAGTGTGAAAAAAGTTATAATTATAAAAAAAAAAACAAGTTCATTGGTTTAGTGGAGATGGTGGGTTTACAGGTTTAGTGGAGATGGTGTGTTCACAGGTTTGGTGGAGACTGGTGTGTTCTATGGTTTAGTGGACATGGTGCGGAGACTGGTGTGTTCACAGGTTTAGTGGAGACTGGTGTGTTCACAGATTTAGTGGAGATTGGTGTGTTCACAGGTTTAGTGGAGACTGGTGTGTTTACAGGTTTAGTGGAGATGGTGTGTTCACAGGTTTAGTGGAGACTGGTGTGTTCACTGGTTTAGTGGAGACTGGTGTGTTCACTGGTTTAGTGGAGATTGGTTTGTTTACAGGTTTAGTGGAGACTGGTGTGTTCACTGTGTTTTTGTTGTGTGTCTGCATCCCTTCCTTCAACATGGTTGTGTGCCGGTGGACTTTCACACCATTCCACTGCACCGCTGTCATGCCTGAGTGACTGATGGCACCGATGTCACTCACCTCACCTCCCAGCGCCATGCCAAAGCACACAGAACTCTGCCTTGACCTCTTTCAAGAAAAGACAGAGACCAGCGCTCAATTTTCATATCAAGGATGAGATTAGTGGCTGAGGTACATTATTATTCCAGACAGACGTGAGAACAGACCACAGAGAGTAAGAGTATTCAGACATTGACCTTTGGTGCTCTGAGGTCTGGCACTGTCCCATCATCTCCTCAGCAACCATCCATCATTTCTCTCTTTGGTGAGCAATGTTTTTTGGGTTTGGCTAAGGCCATGGAAAAGCAGTCTGTAATAAAACGATAGCAGCACAAGGTCATACCTGAAATAATACATGCATTTTGTATAGTGCTTTTAATTATCAGGAAAATTTGAAAGGCTCCAAGACTGATTCCCTCATGGGTGAGACGGTGTGATGATGTTGCTATGTATGCTTGTTGTAGAAACGTCAATTCAGGAAGACAATGAGAGAGTAGAATAGATAGGCCACGAGCTTCTCTTCACCGGGCACCTCCCTTCTACTCCACCCCCCTTCATGAATGGGTTGAATCATCAACTATAAGTGAAAGACTAGTACATGCCAGGTAAGCTGAAACCTCTCAGACCAAACAAGGAATTGAAAATGCTTGTGAAGAGAGCCTCCCAGGTCTCCTAGACCTGTGGTTTTCAAACTTTTTCAAGAGGGACACTTTTTTTTTTTTCTTTTTTTTTTTTTACCCGACCCATAGGCTTGTGTGCAGAAGAAAAGCAGCTCAGCACTTTTTTTAACCACTTTTGATGATGCACGTGCACTTGCTGATCCTTGACGTGATTGCAACGCAAAGTCGATTCTGAAATATTTGATCAAGCTAGGCCTACATACATGAATTTTAACCAATTAATATCGTTTGCTGCATGCTTAAAAAATACACGAAACATATTCCACAACAAACTCTTTAAATGTAATATTCAGAACAGAACTATAATTAAAAATCGAAATAATCTAAAGCGAAAGTAAAAGTAAGGGCCATTATGCTCACGTAACTCTCTCATTAGAATCAAAATGTTTCAACATTCGCGATGTATTTGATGGTAAACTATTCTTAATTATGCGCAAAAATGTGTTGAGCGGTGCTTACGCTGAATGGTACGAATTGTGTATCAACAATGCGCACAAGGTTTTTTGTTTTGTGTTGCCTAGGGCTACGAGTTGGTCGGTCAGCCGGTCAGGTGACATGTGGATTATTTATTTTTGCATGAATTTGAATGATTTTTTTGTGTACCTCTAATCAAAGCTATTATTATTAATATTATTAGATTTTTTTTTATTAAATTTTTTTTGAAAAAAAATAATATTTTTAAATAAAATCACTGGAGACCCATTTTGTTTTTCTCGCGACCCACCCGAGGGTGCGACCCAGGGTTTGAAAACCACTGTCCTAGACCATTGATCCGTCATTCCAATATTCACTTTGCAAGCAAGCTAGCATGTTAGGTCGCAAGTTCAAACAAACCATCTAATTTAGCTACAGAAATAGTTTTCTAGGTCTTGCTAAACGTTTCTTATTGCTTATTTTAAACTTTTCCAAATGTTTGAGTTCTCAGGCTGTACTGTGCTGGTACCGCATTAACATTCCTGTAGTTCGTCCTCTGGTGAAAGTTAACCCACAAAAACTTTTAACCAATCCATCATTATTTGACTTTCGAGATGAGCATCTGCAGGGTATTATTTGTTCCAGTGACTAGTTCAGATCTCCCTGGCATGGGGTCACAGCCAGGGATTTGTGTTTAATAATAAAACCTGGTAAGCTCTTTATCATTTGACTGAACATGGGCTTTAGGCCGGGGAGGGTAGTGTACCCGTGATGACTGGTCTAGATGGCTGGCAGCTGCCCTGTGTGCCCAGAGGATCATGGGGCAAGGTAACCAGTGTCAACAGAGACCAATGGTGAACTTGTAGTGTGTCATGGCCCAGACCTCCAGGCCACCTCCTGCTGACACCCAGGGTCACCAGGGGACTTAGCTAAGTCACAGTGAGGACAAGTCTATGGCAGAGACAGGGGGGGCAAGCTGTTTATGAACAGCCTTTCTCTTGGGGAAAAAATGGCATTTGTATAATCTATCTGTTTGTGATCCATGCACTCAGATCATGTGTTGGACCTCACTCCTCCTGGCTCTAAATGTTTTACCCAGGGTGGGTAAATGGAGGGCCTTTAGTCAAGCTGCTGAGTTACCAGACATTGAAGCGGATGTGCTCTAATGGAAACAGACACCAGTCGTATAGTTCATGGAACTTAAAAGATATATGTCAACGTAAAGGACAGACAACAACAAAATGATCAGTATAACCTATATCATACAGACATGGTCAAATGTGTTGGTACCATTACAGCTATTGAAGTATTGCTCAATTCCTCCAGAAAAGTGATGAAATTAAAAGCTACTGTATCATATTTACTTGCATGCCTTTGATATGTCATAGAATAATGCTAGGGATCTGTAAAAAAGAAGAATTATTGATTATTCTACTACAAACATATTCTAAAATGGTTAGGAAACATTTGTTGGTACTCTTTAGAAACGATAATAAATAATTGGATTATAGTGATATTTTTAACTAATTCGTTTCTTTAATTAGTATCACTCACATCACAATTTTTGTAATAAGTCATTTAGCTCATTTTAATGGAGAAAAGTAGTCACTGTGCTGTTTGGTATTATTGTGAGGAGATCAGAAAGAAAATAATAGACAAACATCCTAAAGGCTACAAAACTCCCAGCAGCTAGATGTTCCTGTGACAAAAGTTGCAAATATTATTTAGAAGTTTAAGGTCCATGGAAGGTCCGCAGGAGGGAAATCGACTCCAGATTGAACAGAAGGATTGTGAGAATGGTAGAAAAATAACCAAGGATTACTGACAAAGAGATACCAGCTGAAGGTACTTCAGTTTCAGATCGCAACAGCCACCACTGAGGACTACATTTTTTTAAGAAAAACATAAAAAAGCCAAACTGGACTTTGCTAAAATGGATATTGACAAGCCACAATTTGTCTGGAAGAATGTCTTTGGGACAGAAGAGTAAAAACTGGAGCTTTTGGCAAATTACATTAGCTCTATGTGCGCAAACGACAAATTGAAGCTTTCAAAAAAAAAAAACATACCTACAGTGTAACACAGAGGAGGCTTGGTCATGTTTTGGGGCTGCTTTGTTGAGTCTGGCACAGGGTATCTTAAATCTCTAAGCTATCAAGGAATTCTGGAGCGAAACATACCGCCCAGTTGGGTACAAACGTGACCCAAAACTAAACATTGGACTATTCTGAAGTGGCCTTCTATGAGTCCTGACCTGAATCCTGTCATCTTATGATACATATATGGAAAGAGCTGAAACTTGCAGCCTGGAGAAGGCATCTATCAATTTTAAACCAAACTGAAGCAACTTTGCTCAGGGCTCATATTAGGGTCCCATCATTTTTGTCTATGCCATTTTTATTAGTTTTATTATTTACAATATTATGTTGAATATAAATTGATAGCAAGTCTGATTTCTAATAAATTTGGAATAAACAATGGTGGGTGTCAATTACTTTTGTCAGTTTTAAATTATTTCGATTACTTTTGTTAGTTTCAAATAGTGTATTCTTCTTTTTTTTGGAAGGGTACAAACCAATTTGACCTTGTCTGTATATGTTAAACAAACCATCCTGAAAGACCCCAAAAAGATCTCCACTATATTGACCTATATTGACCTGTGTCTGCAAAGTGTCTTTAAAGGGACAATCACCACATCATGGTTTTGGTAAACCGATGAGGGGTGGGATGGGGATACGTTACCGCTCCTATATTTGTGGGAATAGACAAGGAGAGGAAGCCAATTCATACTGTTGAGTTACAACCTAGGTTCCTCATTACGGAAGCTTGTTTACCACACAGCCAACTTCATATGTTTATACATCAGAGCATCGCCTAAGCATTTCAACACTTAACTCTTCTGGGTACAATGTAAAAAATCGGAAAAAAACACATGACTATTCGGAGCAGATGAAGCCAACCCCAGAATTGGCAGCGAATCACTAACCTGGCATAGTGCCACTGAAAAAGCTACACAGGATCTCTCCTCAATACTAGCAAATGAAAGTGGTTTGGACTTCCTGTTTGGAACAACCAAGCACGGCTTCATGTACAAACAAAGAAATTGAGGATTACCCCATCACCCCATGTTTACCAGCACCTACTGGTCCATTGACATTTTGAAATAGGAAGTTACTGCTGTGTACCCCGGTTTCAGACGAAAACAAGCTGTATGATAGCAATCAATGTTTTGGATTGTTGAAGGCTGGGGTTGGAGGTTTTTTTATGCAATGTCAGAATCAGAATGCTGTTATCAGAAAGCATTTTAGGGTTATCCAAGCACAGAGCCTGGGACCTTCTGCATTTAAATCTTTTTAAAAACCTCCTCCAGACTCAACTCGTTGTTGCCGTAGTCAGTAGCCACAGCTTCAGCAGATGCTTTGTCATTTAGTGCAAATGTCTATGTTTCACTGTGTCATATCAGCTATGACAGCTACAGCCAAAACAACTGCATGATCTCATTCTTATACATTTAGGGGCTGAGCTCAGTGTCTGTCACGTCGTTCCGACAGGTAATTTGTCCGATTGTTCCATATAATCTCATTTAGTCGGATAATCTCTGAGATAAACTGGCAGACCTCTACCACACAGACTCAAGAGCTCTATCATGGTCAGTGTGGAGAAAAGCAGAGCTGAGTTGTGTCCAGTCCACACAGCCGTTTCTTGTTAGGGGGAGTGATGAATATGCTGACTCATAAGTGGTCTTTGTGGGCATAAGGTGACAGTCGAGAGGGAGATTAACGAGCTGTAGCCCACAGTTCTCTGAGAGAGCAGTGTTAAATCACAGTTCCTATTTGAACTTTTACTTCATTTAGTAGCCCTTAGTGTTACCTGTGGATATAATCGTTCCTCTAGCAGAAGCATGTCAGTTGTCAGGCGCACTAACTGGATGTTCAAGTCGCGAGTGATCTGGCAGTGAATGTCTTGTTTTTCAATAGGGATTAACGAAAAAAAATCAGGGCACTGTCTGATGAAATCACACAGCAACAACTCAGAGCCCTATGTCTGTGTGGCAGCCCACAGAGGTCAACATTGAATGTCCAGTCTGCTTACATGAAACTAAATACTTCATGAAGTATTTGATGAAAGGAGTTGTCCTCAATGTGAAGACATAGAGGGGTTAGTCTGCCATGGCGCCACAGTGCCAAATTACACCTGCATGGAGGGTGGGAGGTCCTTCCTCCTTGTCAGAGGGTCATGAATATTAGTGGAACACAGTAGCGCTGATGCTAATGCTCATCTTTTCTCTCTCCCCACAGATCGTGAGGACCAATCCATCCTTTGCACGTGAGTGTCCTACTCATCATGGGTTCACTCCTGCTCACTCAGGCATTTTATATAACTGAATAATACTTGCTTTTCAAAATGGGTGTAATGTCTTTGACCTAATTTTACACATCAAACACACTAGGCTGCGGGTGTTGAGGGTGCCACATCAAGCTAGCATTGTCAGCACAGGCCTTCATCTGACCTGCATTAGGAACGCTAATGTGCTCAAATATACTAGCTGTCCTGCTCCTGAAATAATACCTCATCAGAGTTCTCAGTAAGGCATACGAATCGCCTCAGCCCGCCAAGGCCTGCTCTCAGACTCTGGGGAGAAGGCAGAAGAAGCCTGGAGTCTGCTGACTGTGGGAGAGAAGTTAGTATTAGCATCTGTTAGTTAGTCAGAATGATGTGTTAGTGTACTGAGGTGATTTGCGTGGTTTTGCCATCCCGCTGGTTTTTAATTATGGACCAATTTAAAAAGCTGTAAGGCATGAGTGTGGTACAGCACAAAGTATGAGAGAGTATTCATCTCCCAAAACTAGCTGCCCCTCTGATGCTAGGTTTTTGTGTAGTGGCTTTTGCATATACAGCACTGGATGTGAGAGTCTTTAAAGAAAACTTAACTAAACCAACTGTTGGCCATGATGAAACCTGCTGAGTTCTTGAGGACTATCCTTTTGTAAAAATATTTTCTAAACTCCAATATTACATTAACACTAATTGTACAGCATCCTATGAAGTTGTGTAACCAGACACTGAGTAGTGTCTGAAAGATAATCCAGTCCCCCATCCAAGATAGCCAATGAGAACTAGAATACATGCCAATCCATGTCATGAGTTATTTAGTAAAAGAACAGTAAGTTGTCAAATGGGATGCAATCCTGAGGATTCTCTCCTCTGAGTAATGTAAAAGTAGAAAGATCCCACAATATTACATTACAATGACCTGACTATCTTGTGTGTACACAAGACAAAATACATAAATCCGGTCTTGCTATCATATTAGCATTCACTTGCATTCATCACTTTTGACATCGAAATAATCAGAGCATTGAATTAGAAGCATTGTAACATATTATGCCCGATGTTGCACAGCCCGTACACAAACTCGCATTGTGTTGCACTCCGGCCATAAAACTTTAAGCCTGCATACTGTGTGGAGAGCTAATAGCTGGCCATGTTAAAGCCGCGGGTTTGTGGCTCGGTTTGGAGGGAGAGTTGGGTCCTGGTAGGGCTGCGGAGGCCACTGCAGAGCTGTTATTAGAGCCGCTTCAAAAGCAAAGCCTAGAAACCCTGGAGACCTGCCCACTCAACCGCAGGACCCTACAGTTAAAAACAGACACAGCAGAGCAGAGAAAACAAACAACGTCGTCAGAGATCCCCGCAGGACTCGAGTCGAGCCATTCAATCGGCCATGATGACTCGATGGGCTGGTTTGGCCTCTTACATTTTCACTGTATCGCTACGGTAACTTGGACTTTGGTCGTGAGTTTCTGTGGAATCCTTCCAGAATGTCTGTCTCTGTCTTGCAACAAAAGACACACGTACAACACTAGACAAAGGTTTATGCAGCTATTTGCTGTAGATGATTTCATGAGGCCTGCGGGGGCAGAGGTCCCCCATCCTCAATACTGGGTCTTTTTTTTTGGAAGTGGCTCGGTATTGGTCTGATACCTCTTTCTGTCTCCCACAGAGGTGAGTCTGGCGCTGGCAAGACAGAAAACACCAAAAAGGTCATCCAGTACCTGGCCCATGTCGCCTCGTCACATAAAGGACGCAAAGACCACAACATTCCCGTGAGTGTTTCCATTTCCCCCCTTTCCTGTTTTCTTAGACATCATCACCTGTTGATCATTCTGAATCCCATTCATTCATGCTGAACCACAACCACCCTGATCCACCAGCGTGTCTGTACTGAATCCCAACCACCCTGATCCTCCAACGTGTCTGTACTGAATCCCAACCACCCTGATCCTCCAACGTGTCTGTACTGAATCCCAACCACCCTGATCCTCCAACGTGTCTGTACTGAATCCCAACCACCCTGATCCTCCAACGTGTCTGTACTGAATCCCAACCACCCTGATCCTCCAACGTGTCTGT